>NLAU01000627.1:0-36772 GCA_002370875.1 Metschnikowia arizonensis
GAATTGATTGCTCTACAGATAATCCGTAGGCTGGTATTGATAAGAGAGATTGGCCGGAAGTCCTTGATGTTTTTTGCACCGACCTTTTTTGGGAGGAGAGTGATGAGCACTTCTCTCATGTGATTGGGGATGTGCCCACTCATGAGCTTGTTAGCGACATCAACAAGGACAGCACCATGGATATCCCAAGTTTCCCTCAAATGGAATAGATCCTCCAAAAGGAATAGAATAATTCATTACTAGTAAATCCGCGTCTAAATTGACCCTCTGCGCGTCAGTCACTAGTGGAGGCCAGGATTCGAGATATGAATTGATCGCGTTCTGGGGCGGAGGTAGAGGTTTCTGCATACGCTTGCGCCAGAAGGTCAGTGCGCATTGGAGCATCTCCTCTGTAGTGTAGACAGACTCCCCCTCAACGGTACCCGCCTCAGATTCCCTCTCCATTTCCGTAAAAATATGAGCAGGAAATTTGAGGCCTTTAATATGTTGGTTGATGTGTTTGTGGAACCCTTTGATCTTGCGGTCCTGCTTATCTATGGGCTCGAGCCCTTGGGGAGCTTCCGCGCACAGTAAGCATAAGACGCGCGTTTCATTATCTTTATGCAATGGTCGACCTGGAGGTCCCAATTCTTTGACTTGAGTTTATCAAAGTTATTCATTGTGGTCTTGCTCCTATACAAGTTTGTATTTGCGGTGAACCGCTTTGGTCCGATTTTAAGCGGACACTGTAGGTTGCATAGGAGATTGACGTAGATTGTTGCATGGGTGGATGGTAACACGGGCTCTTTTCTCTCCCCATACGTCATAAGATTTTGGCATAACGGACTCGAGATGTATATTATATCAAGCCTTCGACTAGCCCTCAGACCTGCACGGTTTGTGCCGTGTCTGGCTTCAGGCTTGAGATGTCGAAAGACGTCCGTTAGATGAAAGTCACTTATGAGATAGTAAAGAGGCCACTTGACTCTGGGAGGAGTGGGGTGGCTCGAAGTGGTAGCATCTAGATCATCATCAAGCACCATGTTAAAGTCTCCACCAAGAATAATAGAGAAGTCAGAATCAATCTTCCGTTTGTATAACGGAAGGGCCCTTGATATTTCCGTGAGAATATCAACCTGCATATTTTGATCATTGGCTGGAAGATATACTGCAATCACAAGCCAACGGGATGTAGTTCTTGGCTTGGTGATTACATCAGCCACCCATGGTTGGAGGTGTTTTGGGAGAAGATTGGAAAATTGATTTTGCGATCCATTCTTGACTTTGACCAACAGAGGGTTCATTAGGGATGTACGGGTTTATATAGAGTTTAGGGCATGAGTACGTCCTAATGCGAGCGAACAATTCCAGTGAGTCGGGAATTGAATAGCCGTAGTCAATGACAATTCCGGGAGAGAGTAGGAAATGGAATCTTTCCAGTTGTTTGGCATCCACGTCTGATGGCATATGGTAGGTGATTTACTTCCAAGGGTAGTGATACCACAATTATTATATTATTATTATTACTATTTAGTAGTGAGTGTGCGTACTACTCAATCAAAAGTCGCCCTCAACTAAATCATCATTTTACAAATACTCATTTTGTGCTTGTGTGTAGAAAACTGCGGATAGTGCGAATGGTGAAGCGACCAGTGACGGGTCTGTAGTCGCGACCGACCGAAGGCTACAAAAAATACTGACTATGAATAAGCTGGTCTATAGTACTGGTGTGTAAAGTGGAACAAGGAGAAGTACCAGAGAAAGAGAAAGGAGAAAGGGGAAGGAGAAGGAGGTATAAGAACAAGAACTACTACTGTACTACTCTACTACTACTACTCTACTACTACTACTCTACTACTACTACTCTACTACTACTACTCTACTACTACTACTCTACTACTACTACTACTGACTGACTACTGACTGACTACTGACTGACTGACTACTGGTATACTCTAACTCCAGATTCCCTCGTAACAAAACTGGTGGGTAACGAATGGCTACTACAATAACAACTACAAGATCACCCTTTTTTATTTCTTTGGAGTGAAGTTGGTATAGTAGTAGACTTGTTCTTACCATCCATACACAGTCATGTTTTTTCCGTAGTAAATACATAACAGTAGATATACAAGAGATTTCCGGGGGACTTAAGTATTAACAAAGGAGTCACAGAACCTTTGCATAGGTCTTTCAATGATGCATTTTTGTTTATGAACCCTTAGGATCAGCTATGATTCCGTTGCTTACTGTACTAGTCTAGTAGTCTAGTTCTCTACTACTAGTACTAGTCATAGTGATACTAAAGGTTAACCCAGTGTCCTAACCAAAGTAGTCTCTAGTCTCTAGTATTAGTCTTACTAAGTAATCTCTAGTCTCTAGTATTAGTCTCACTGAGTAATCTCTAGTCTCTATTAAAGTGTCTAAGTAGTACTTTGAAGTAAAATAACAGCTACAAGAACAACAAGAAATACAAGAAATAAAAAATATGAGCTGAGCAAGAAATACAAGAACTACTAGTCTATTCTTTGTCACATCCCTCATGCTATCACTACCCTTGGGAGTAAATCACCTACTATATGCCATCAGACGTGGATGCCAAACAACTGGAAAGATCCATTCCCGACTCACCGGAATTGTCATTGACTACGGCTATTCAACCATTCCCGACTCACCAGAATTGTATTGCTCGCATTAGGACGTAACAAGGCGTGCCCCACTTTTCTATATAAGACTCAAGGATTCCTCTCTCAGAATCCATCCACGAATAAACAGAGTTAGAAAAGTACAAAGCAAGAAACTACGAATAATATAATATTAGCCTAGTAGTTCTTGTTCTTGTAGTTCTTGTTATTTTACTTGTTCAAGTTGTACTTAGATTAGAGCTGCTTTAGTACTGACTAAGATTAGTTACTGATTACCTACTGATTACTTACTGATTAGTTACTGATTACCTACTGATTACCTACTGATTACTTACTGATTACTTACTGATTACCTACTGATTACTTACTGATTAGTTACTGATTACCTACTGATTACTTACTGATTACCTACTGATTACCTACTGATTACTTACTGATTAGTTACTGATTAGTTACTGATTACCTACTGATTACTTACTGATTACCTACTGATTACTTACTGATTACCTACTGATTACCTACTGATTACTTACTGATTACCTACTGATTACTTACTGATTACTTACTGATTAGTTACTGATTACTTACTGATTACCTACTGATTACTTACTGATTACTTATACTACTTGTACTTTATAGACTACTTAAACACTTAGGTTTTGACACTGGGTTAGCCTTTATTAGTATCACTATGAGTAGTTCTTCTTGCTCTTCTACACCTTGTTCTTTCTCTTGTTCTTTCTCTTATTTTTCAGTTCACCTTCTTCTACTTCCATTTCAGACTACCAGTAGTAGTGTAGACTTCATTCATATCAATTGAGACTCTTCATTGAGCCTCTTAGTCAGTAGTATTTTATCGTAGTCGGCGGTCGCGACTACACTGACCTTGGTCTTACTGGAGCGCTCGCATCCATTCGCACTATCAATTACTATCACAATATCAATTAGTATCATTCGCAGTTTTCTACACACACTCTTGGCCAGTTACCGCACACGCACTAAAATGAGTATCTGTAAAATGTGCTGTAAACTGGTGATGTATTGAGATTTGGAGTAGTAGGGAGTAGTTAGTGACACACACACTACTAAATAATAATATAATAATTGTCAGATCCCCCATCGGTAGTATACCCATGGACTATAAATCACCTACGATGTGCCTTCAGACGCGGAATTACCCCCCCTGACAAAAACAGAGGAGCAATGATGCTTCCCCTATCTTTGGAGATACCTCCGGGATCCGTCGAGCCGAAGGCGCCATTCGCAGAGATAAAACGCGCGCTGTCGTATATCCTATCAAGTTCGAGGACGCCGGTGATAACCGCCTCCCGACATTTCCCGATATTCCCCGCTTTTCTATATAAGACTCAAGGATTCCTCTTTCTGAGAATCTATCCACGAATAAACAGAGTTTTGGAAGTACTAAACAATCTAATAATAGTAATAGAGTAGTAGTTTTAGTTCCTCTTGTTCTTCTCTTTCAGGTCATATTCTTCTTGTATTTCTTGTTCTTCTTTTGGTAGTTCTAGAGTAGTAGTAGTTTTTGTTACTTTTTCAATGTTTACTTAGACTGGAGATTACTTATACTAAGACTACTTAGACTAGAGATTACTTATGCTAAGACTACTTAGACTAGAGATTACTTACTACTTGTGCTTTATAGACTATTTAAACTACTTAGGTTTTGACACTGGGTTAGCCTTTAGTAGCAGCCATTCCTTACTCACCAAATTGTTTTACCACCGAATCTGGAGTTCGAGTGTATGTCAGTGGTCAGTCAGTAGTAGTAAAGTAGTAGTAGAGTAGTAGTAGTAGCAGTAGTAGTCAGTGGTGAGTTCGTCAGTCAGTAGTAGTAAAGTAGTAGTAGAGTAGTAGTAGTAGTAGTAGTAGAGTAGTAGTAGTAGTAGTAGAGTAGTAGTAGTAGTAGAGTAGTAGAGTAGTAGAGTAGTAGTAGTAGAGTAGTAGTAGTAGTAGTAGTAGTAGAGTAGTAGTAGAGTAGTAGTAGTAGTAGTAGTAGTAGTAGAGCTAATAGTCAGTAGTAGTAGTAGTAGTAGAGCTAATAGTCAGTAGTAGTAGTAGTAGTAGAGCTAATAGTCAGTAGTAGTAGCAGTAGTAGTTCTTCACCTTGTTCTTATTCTGTACTTCACCTTTAGACTAGTGGTAGTGTAGACTTCATTCATATATCAATTGAGTCTTTATAGTCAGTATATATTGTCGTACATTCGGCGGTCGCGACTACACTGAGCGGTCTTCACTGGAGCGCTCCACTCACCATTCGCAGTATCATTCGCAGTATCATTCGCAGTATCATTTGCAGTATCATTTGCAATATCATTCGCAGTTTTCTACACGCACACGCACTAAAATGAGTATTTGAAAAATGGTGATGTATTTGAGGAAGATAGAGAAATTGAGGGAGTAGCACACACGCTCACACTCACTCACTCACTCACTCACTCACTCACTCACTCACTCACTCACTACTAAATAATAATATATTGTCACATCCCTAATGTCTACTCATGGGAATTATAGGCACCATGTGCCAACGCGCTGCCTTAGTCTCTCACTATGGAGAGCTAAAGCCTCGTCTCATGCCATCGAAAAATACCTCCCATGTACGCTGTGATAAGGGCATCGCGCCTAAACGCAATAATGTGTTTCATCCTATGATATTTGAAGACGGCGGTTTTTCCGCCTTTCAATATAAAATAAAGATCGCTCTTTGTACGAATAAACTGAGTTTTAAAGTACTGAACAATTATAAAGAATCTAACAATATTAAATTATTATTTAGTAGTTTGAGGTGAGTGTGAGTGTGAGCGCTACTACTCCCTAACTCCCAACTCCTACATCACTATTTTAAAATACTCATTTTAGTGCGTGTACATCCTGCGAATGGTGCGAATGGTACTCCCACTTCCACTTAAGTGTAGTCGCAGTGACTGACAAAAGGAGGCTACAATACTAACTATTGAATCCTAGTCATGGATGAATATGATTCTATTGACAATCTATTACGAAGAACTGGTACTACAAAAACTACTACACTACTACAAGAACTACTACACTACTACAAGAACTACTACACTACTACAAGAACTACTACACTACTACAAGAACTACTACTATTTTAATAATTATGTATGTTTGCTTACTCATACTTAAGGTATGTATTTTATACTACTATTTTAGAGTATTGTGGATGTATTTTACAGGGCCTACAGACTCTATTTTATTCTTATCAATTGCTATATCGGAGTTCTTATTAGTATCTCAGCTCATAGTAACAATTCCTACAATTGCTATAATATACAAATATGTAGGTATACATCTGTTGCCATATACGTTAGGGCTTATTCATGTGCCTGGAGTGCAAGTTGTCGCAGAATTAGTCCATGGTGCGAAACACATTTTTAGCTTGAGGCATGAGTTAGTGACCTATTTAGTGGGTTTACTACTACTCTGAAGTACAAGAACTATTAGTGTATTATTATATTTTTCAGATCCCTCATGGTACACCCATGGGAATAGTCACCTGATGTAGTATGAGTATTCCCTTAATAAAGTACTCATTTATAGTGGGTAGATTGCGGTACTGCGGTACACTGCGAATGACAGTAAGCGCTCTAGAGACCCCAAACAAAGGGAATCGCGACTGACCATGGGGAGGTACGCTAGAATACCGACTAGTCAAAATGTACTGTCATGTCTGAATATATGAGATATGTACTGACAATTTATTACTCTGAAGAACTACTACTCACTACTACTCACTAATGTTGGTTGACAGTTTATTTCCCATCCAAGGGCCTCATCTCACACATTTCTCAAATGTCACTGACTTTATATCTAGTGACTGTACATGTTAAATAGAGAGTGATAGTCACTTAGTTGGTTTTCATGATCTCCCCGGTCATGGTAAATAGACTTTTGGGGTGTCAATAACAAGTGTGCCATAATCATAGCTATGAGCTGAAGTTGATCGCTCATCTGTCGTCTGTATATTTCTGAAAATCATTTCATTGACATTCAAATCTACTGACTGCCCTGCATAAGAGATAACAAAAGAATGAATTGATGACCATGGCCTTTTTCGATATTAAAATGGTTTAATTTGCACGTAATTGAATGATATACTCGTGGAATTATCTCTGGGAATCCATCGAGAGTGAACTAGATGAGACTAGAGACTACATAAACCCGTACATCCCTAGACGGGAGTCATTGACATACAACTACAGTTGGAAGGTCTTCGTGCTGGTCTTGCTTTCAACATATTATACGACAAGGGGAACTGCTACTACAAGCTCTCATCCAGATGTCCCCCTATTTATGAAGAACCAGCCAAAAAAGGCCAAGAGGGTCTCCGAAAGAATATCTTGGTGGGCTGACGGATATAAGGACTACTCTAGTTCAAGTACAGTATCATCCATAATGAACTCAGAGAATGACATGATACCTCAGGCCTTCAACATTACCCTGACGATATTGAAGGAGGACCCGTTTAGAGGGACTTCAGGCGCCGAATGGGAGGATCATGTTTTTAGCTTAGGGGCATATCCATTAGTCTCCCACACCCCCAGTATCCCACACCCCCGAGTATCCCCACAGATACAAGGGAGCGCCATTCAATAGTGACTTGTTTAAAAGCAGGAGCAAGAAAACAAAGGTGCTGACTCCGGAGTTTTCACGAGCAAGACGATAATGGACATAGGGGGAGATTGAGACTGGGAACTCTTCTGGAGAAAGCACAAGACAACCTTCACTCATCCCTATGATTATTATCACTTGTTCCACTTAGGGAATGACTTTAGATTATCCACTACTTGCCTTGTGCTATGCCATGGGAAGTTGCAGACAATTGAACAAAAGGTCAACCACATCTATTTTGAATGGATTGAGCAGAAGTCATTTGGACAGAGTGCAACATTACCCCTTCCATCGAGTATGCCATTGATCTCCATCGAGTATGCCATTGATCTCCATCGAGTATGCCATTGATCTCCATCGAGTATGCCATTGATCTCCATCGAGTATTCCTTTGGCAATCCTGAGGCGGATTTCCAAAAACTCCATCGCTTTTATTTTCAAGGACGCTTCTTACACACCGGAAACCTACCAAGAGAAACAAGGATGACGAAGTTCCTTCTGATCTCCCTGCGCTAACGCCTCATTCAAGTAGATTGAACATAGCTTACTTTAACCCTTCTATCGACGGCTTTAAATTGTCGTAAAGTTTCGCTTGACGGAGGTGATTAATCTCGCGCGCAACCGGTTACTCCAGCTTAACTGAGCTGTTCTCTGATCGAGTTTTTAACTCTCGGGACTTGTCTCGTCAGTTTTCTTCAACCAAAAAATTTATAGACTCGTAGTCAATAAACTTAAAAAAATAGACGACACTAGACGTTGTTAGAAAACGAGCACTAATCAGCATACTGAGAATCCTAGGCGCTAACACCTGCACACTACCTCCATCTATTTCAGGTATGTGCAGGAGTGCATACTGTTGAGAATCAAAGCGTGAGAGTGGGTGTTTATGTTCCGCGCTAAACCAACTTGTCCCAAGTTGGCCCTTTGATCTCCTAATTGAGATGTCACAATGAATATTGTGCACACCTCCCGAAAAGGGTAGTGGGGATGAAGGTCCACTCCAATATAAAAGGGGGAGCCTTCGCTCATGTTTATAAATTCAATCAGACAAATATACCAAGATGTCTCCAGCCACAAGACTCACTAAGACTCACTAAGAGTACTCCTCTGACCGTTGAAGGTGCTAATGAATCTCTCACTCAGTCTGAGGACAGTACTACTAATACAGTTATCTTGATGAAGCTATGAGACTAGTTCACTCAACTATTCCATCATCTCTGGACTGTACTGATGTTTGACGCGGAACTGGAAGTTTCCTCTTACACATACACCCAGTATATATAACAGCGAGGTTTTCCTCCCTTTAGTTTCAAGGAGTTCCTCGACTATTCTAGGTTCAATACATACCATGATAAATTTAGCACGTAAGGAATACGTTCAATATATTGATTGACACCTTGGTAATAGACGTCTGGTTTGTTGGCTCTTTATAGTTTCATGTCAAGTCTGAATGGTGTGTTTCGAAATTCCAATTCTTATCCTAACTACACAGTTCACTGAATCTCCATTAAAGTGTGATGACCTTTACTAATCTTCTATATACGTCAATCTGGTGAGAACGACAATTATCATCCAACTGTACAATAGAGTGGTTTCACTCTTGGAGACTCCAAATCTGGCTCATTACATGCTTCCATCAAAAAACCCTGACTAAATACAAAGTCTACACATCTTGGAACTTTATTATTCTTGACTTCTGTTCGTCGCAATTAACCGGCGTCATTGGTAAATGAAAAGAAGCTTCATTTGTGCAGTTCCAAAAGTGGTTTTGAAGATTCATTATGGACACTAATATTCCATTTGCTTGCCTTAGTAAGCCTACACTAAATATTCTTCATGGGTGGAGTTCTCCAGCCATTATGAATAACTAAGGTTCCATCAATAACGCATAATACGCTCACGTTTAACAACCAATCATACATGTCCATTGTCCAATCATACATGTCCATTGTCCATTGTCCATACTACTCCATTGTCCATTGTCCATACTTGTCCAATCATACATATGCATTTATGGCCGCTCAGCCCTGAATCACTAACTGTTACACTTGATTTATGTGTACACATCTTACATGCTTCGATTTGAAGTAATACCTACGTATTACTGTATTTACTGTGTATTAGAGTAACTCCCGTCGTATCTGCTACTTAATGGCTTACATGGTCAAAATTCTCACTACTTCTGCACACATGCATGCTTTCAACTGTTGCGCGTTATACCTTGTGGAGCGAAGATGTCTTATTACTATTCCTAGCTAGGGGCTTCCGGATTGACCGCTCTGTAGCAATAGTTAGTCATAAGGGTGGTCCTTATATAGACCTTCGGTCAAGCTGCCTGCATACACCATCCAGCCATCGCCCGGACCACGTCGGACCTTGATCAGCAAGTGGGCTGATCAAGTGCTGGCTGAGTAAAATACCAAGTGTTGCATCTGAACAGTATCTGCAGGTCATCACAGAAGCAGATGAGACTGAAACTTGTTGAGAATCAAAGCGTGAGAGTGAGGCGTCGATGCACCGCGCTTAACCAACTCGTCTAAATGTTGGCCCTTTGTTCTCCTAATAAAAAGATTGTGACAATGAATAATGTGCTCGTCTATTCGACAGACGGTAGTGGGGGAGTGAAGGTCCACTCCAATATAAAAGGAGGAGCCTTCGCTCATGTTTATAAAACCAATCAGACAAATACACATACCAAGATGCCTCCAGCCACAAGACTCACTAAGAGTACTACTCGACTGACCGTTGAAGGTGCTAATGAATCTTCTTCCACTCAGTCTGAGGACAGTACTACTAATAGAGTATATACTTATCTTGACTAAGCTATGAGACTGGTTCACTCAACCATTCCATCATCTCTGGACTGTACACCATGGTTGATCTATGGTGAACCTGATGTACTGATGTTTGACGCGGAATTGGAAGATTCCTCTTTACAAAACTGCCTTCTGCATCTTGTCCTCAACCTTAAGTGCAGGTCTCACAAGAGTGCTTGCAGTTCAACACTTTCAACCGCGCAACTACTATTGTTACATTGTTATTACACTACATTAAATCTCAGTCCCCTGCTATTATGGCAAAATCCTAAAACCTGTACAACCCCTTGAACTGTGCTAACCGCCCTTGCAATTTTCTTACAAATGTCTACGTTTATTCTCCATATGAAAATCCTGCGTCAAGTTGCTGACAACCTTGAAGTCTATATTGGATTTTTTAAGTTTCGCTTCTCCCCTGACATGCAGACTTTACAACGCGTTTAATTATGTTTAAAACCTCTGAAAATGATTGCTCTTGTCTAAACTTTAAAAAATCCATGATGCTGACTACTCACTCACAACGTGATACTATTGTATGGGAAAAGATTATCAAATGAAGATTTCAGTTACTAATTAATTCTACTAGATGAAAACATGAACAGCAAAAAACTGTTGGAGCGATTTTGATAAGAAATTTATAGCTGATCTTCATTTTGTCGAGCATCAAATTCACTGCAATTTATACTTCCAGAGTGTCTCATAATAACGAAATATCCAAATTGCCTCTCGTAATATCCAAATTGTCTCCCAAAATATCCAAATATTGTCTCGCAATATGCAAATTGTCTCCCGAAATATCCAAATTGCCTCTCGCAATATGCAAATTGTCTCCCGAAATATCCAAATTGTCTCCCGAAATATCCAAATTGCCTCTCGCAATATCCAAATTGTCTCCCGAAATATCCAAATTGCCTCTCGCAATATCCAAATTGTCTCCCGAAATATCCAAATTGTCTCCCGAAATATCCAAATTGTCTCCCGAAATATCCAAATTGCCCCTCGCAATATCCAAATTGTCTCTCTCACTGTTACTAAAACTTTAAATATTCTCGTATACTGAGTTCATATACATGCAAATTCACCTTATCAAAATACTCTCGATGCAACCCTTCCCCAAATCTAGAAATTCATGGTGACACTTACGTGAGATAATCTTAATCTTGATGTGAAATGCAATTGTTCCAATAATAGCTTATTTTTCTGCTGCGACAAGAGATTCATGGAACTTGCATTTCGACCATCCTTCATTCTTGTGAAATGTAAAACATTCCGACCTTTCACTTGATTATATCCTATGGCCAATTTCTCTCTCCTACTGTCTTTCCGGTTGATACACTTACACGGTTGAATAACAAAAATCATACTTGCCAAATTTATATGTGGTAAACATCAAGTTCGATATGACTTTGATAGCCCTTCCATTATTATTACCTTGTCTGTCTCAAAAACTTTTGCCACGTGTCTCATATCAAGTATTCTCAGAATGCTGTGTATTTTATGCAGAATGTCTGCATGTATCTACGAATGATTAATTATTCTCTTGATTTAAAGGAAAACAATGCACCAAGTCTGCTATACGACATTTATTTATGTATTGATATTCCTATAAAAGGTCTAAGGTTCCTACTTTTCTGGGCTATCGGAAATTATCATGAAAGCAACTCTGTTGATCCTCGTGTTTCTTGCCGCCGCCACAACCTGGGCAAGCCCCGAGAATCTATTTGTCTTCTTTGCAAACGTCAATAATAAACTTGTGCCACTCTTCCGTGATGGTTACATATCGTCGGGCAAACTCACTCACCACTTTGGTCACCTCACATATGGGATAAAGGGAAATACTCCTGTGGAATTTACCTTAGAGGACGGCTGCATTACAACTAAAGACACATACGCCCCAGGATATTTGGGAGTATGGGATCGCAAATTAGTTCACGGTCCTCTTATCTCAAAGACTATCTGGAATCTTGATGAAAACGGGAAGGTTTTGACTGAACAATTTTATTCGTGTAAGATGAATGACTACGGTATATACCTGATATATGTGGAATCTCAAGAAAATTCCAATTGTTTTGATGTGGATATTTACCTTTTGCCTTATGACCAAAATACTAAAAATGCTTTGAAAGGACCGTTTCTATTAGAGAGTGCTTTGACACTTGACTCCCTGTTTTCAAACGACACCCCCGAAGATGCCTTGGAAGATGAAGATTCTATGGCTTTGGGTAAAGGCTCTCTGTTATCATTCCCCGAACCAGTGGTCTTCTTTGCAAAAGTCGATGATAAACTTGTGCCACTCGTCCATGACGGTTTCATATCGTACGCCAATGTCACCTGCCGACTTGGTCAACTCGCATATGGAATACCGGGAAATCCTGTGGAATTTACCTTAAATAACGGCTACATTGAAACTAACGAGGAATTTTCCCCGGGATATTTGGGATTATGGAGTGGCAAATTGGCTTACGGTCCTGTTATCTTAAAGACTCGCTGGGGCCTTCATAAAAACGGAAGAGTTTTGAGTGAACACTTTTATTCGTGTGAGGTCGGTAACTATGGTGTGTTCAAGATATATGTGGAACCTCAAGAAAATTCCAATTGTTTTGATGTGAAAATTTACCTTTTGCCTTATGATCCAAATACTGGGACTGCTGTGAAAGGACGGTTTCTATTAGAGAGTTCCAATGAGCTGAAGATTTCAAGTGAGGCTTTGACACTTGAATCCCAGGTTTTAAATGACGCTCCCAAAGATTCGCTGCCCTCAAAAGACACCTTGGACAACTCCATGGATTTGGGTAATGACTCTCCGTTATCATTCCCCGAACCATTGGTCTTCTTTGCAAAAGTCAATGATAAACTTGTGCCACTCGTCCGTGACGGTATCATATATTACACCGATGTCGCCTGCCGACTTGGTCAACTCGCACATGGAATACCGGGAAATCCTGTGGAATTTACCTTAAATGACGGCTACATTGAAACTGATGACGAATTTGCCCCGGGATATTTGGGATTATGGAATGACGGATTGATTTATGGTCCTCTTATCTTAAAGACTCGTTGGAGCCTTCATAAAAACGGGAGGGTTTTGAATACATACTTTTATTCGTGTGAGGTCGGTAACTATGGTGTGTTCAAGATATATCTGGACCCTCAAGAAAATTCCAATTGTTTTGATGTGGAAATTTATCTTTTGCCTTATGACCCAAGTACTAAAACTGCTGTGAAAGGACTGTCTCTATCAGAGAGTTCCAATGAGTTGAAGATTTCAAGTGAGGCTTTGACACTTGAATCCCAGGTTTTAAATGACGCTCCCAAAGATTCGCTGCCCTCAAAAGACACCTTGGACAACTCCATGGATTTGGGTAATGACTCTCCGTTATCATTCCCCGAACCATTGGTCTTCTTTGCAAATGTTAATGACGCACTTGTGCCGCTCTACCGCCGCTATTCTTCCGACAATGCATTCCTGAAATACGGTATCCTAGCATATGGATTACACAACATGGACCCTGTTGAGTTCACGTTGCAAGACAACTACGTTATGACTAATGACACATTTGGCACGGCGTTTGCAGGCTTTTGGGGTGATAGGTTTGCTTACGGACATACTATCAGCAAAAAACCCTGGACATTTGATCAAACAGGGAAGGTTTTGAATCGTCACTTCTATTGGTGTGTGGAGCTTGAATATCCTGACTACGTTATATTTTTGGACCGCCAAGACGATCCTTCTTGTTTTGCGGTAGATATTTATCTCTTGTCTTATGACCGAAACACTGGGACTGCTATGATAGAGAAGGGTGGGAAATTGAACAAGTCGTCATCTGGGTCTATTGGAGGAGGCTCTTTATCAGAGAATTCGAATACTATGCAGCCTTTGAAGAACACCTTCTATCTGCAACAGACCACAGTTACTGTCACGGAAACTGTCACAACCGCTGTTACCTTAACTGTCACCAAAGAATGTGATGTTCAGACCCTGATCGTGGAAGACTCCAGTATTAAAGGCCCACTGGCTGGGGGGAATTATAAAAAGCTAAAGTCTGATGACCATGTTTCAAAAGGCCAAGGTGAGTCAGCATCTGATTTGATAGATGGTCATACTATTGAGAACTCTAGCTCAGATCCAAAAGATGACAACAATCAAAACAAGGTCAACATGAAACACAGGAAACACAGGAAACACAGGAAACACAGGAAACACAGGAAACACAGGAAACACAAGAAACACACAGAAACAACAGAAAAAACAGAAACAACAGAAACAACAGAATCGACTGGGACGACAATCAAAAAATGAATGAAAATTAAAACAGGTCAACTAAAAAATTAGGGGAAACAAGGCCAAGAAAACCAGGAGCAATCTAAAGAAGGCACCTCATCTCTCATCGCAATTTACATTAAGTTGCATTAGAACTTTCAGGCCATGGTCCCTTTTCAATGAAGCAAGCCTTTGGAGCGGAAGTTCCAGGTTTATATTTATGATCTTGTAAAAGTGTCAAAGGAGTTCACAAATACCTCATGATATTACAACGGGTATTTTGAAATATTGACACTTATACAGTTCTAGGAACTTTGTGTCTACTTGAAAAATTGGCAAGTGATGACTATAGCTACTAATGTGATTAGTCATTTCTTTCTTAGTTTCAAAGTATACCTCTTATAAGCTACTAGTTATGATGTAGAAGAGGCTAAGGTCTCCACTAATATTTAATATGGTAATTAATATACTATATGTTAGTAATAATGTTAAATTCTTGAGCAGAAAATTATTTGGACATTTTTTGGTGGGAATCTTTCAACTTATAACTATGTTTATCAGGCTTTCTAGACTTTTGGTGGGTCAGCATTTAGCCAGTGTGAAGGTGTGTGGAATGTAAAGAGGGATAAAATCCGGTCAGCTTGGTATAAGGGTAAATCAGGAGGACCAAGTAGTAACCATGGGGACTGATCAATATCAGTATCCCAGTTAGGACTAATATTAATGATTATATCTCTTAAGTAAGTGAAGACTTCCTTGGTAGTAGAAGTTGATATATCATATGAGAAGTATTTCAGGTGTGTCTGGAAGTGAAGGACATCTTGGTATGTCCTTCCCCAGGTAACTATTTTATTAAATTATATAGATAATGTGAAAGCTCCCCTTTTTATATTGGAGTGAGCCTTCACCATCTAATGCCTTATTAGGGCAATGCTCTTCAATGTAAACATTGCTAGAGCTCAATTAGGAAACAAAGTCCTAATGTTTTGGGGCTACGGCAACAGTGCGCACTATCTATGTGCACGCGCTATTGAGCCTGTAAAGAGGAAACTTCCAGTTCCGCGTCAAACATCAGTACAGTCAGAGATGGTGGAATATCAAGATAAATACTCTATTAGTAGTATCCGACTGAGTGGGAGATTCATTAGCATCTTCCATGGTCACGTGAGAAGCACTCTTGTAAGTCTAGTAGCTAGAGGCATCTTGGTATATGTATTTGTCTGATTGGTTTTATAAACCTGTACATCCCCCTTTTTTATTTGAGTGGACCTTCACCCCCACTACCCTTTTCGGGTAGACTACCCTTTTCGGGAGGTGAGCACATTCTTCATTGTGACATCTCAATTAGGAGATCAAAGGGCCAACTCATAACAAGTTGGTTTAGCGCGGAACATAAACACCCACTCTCACGCTTTGATTCTCAACAGAGCCTGGTACTGCATGGGAGCAAATCACCTACCCTACAATCATGTGGAGTACATCCCATGGACTCAGAAAAAGCGGAATTTAAAGCAATTCAGTCTTTCCTTACTCTCTTTCTTTCGACTAAAACGTTCTGGCTTACAATCAGATCCCGGAATTAACATGTTACAGGTGGTATACACACCCTAATCTATATAAACCTTGGGTTCTCAGTGTTACTACACTTCACTAAATCTCTACCCTATGAAAACTTGATGGACTTCTAGTACTATCTGCAGTACCCACTTATGCAAAGTTTTAGTGGCTAAATTTAGCTTTTGTATTTTTAGTTAGCTCATGTAATATTTTTCCTATGGTATAGTTCTGCTGCGATTTCTGTATTTTTCGCAGCCATTCGTCCGTGAATACAAATACTTGTGCGATCCTGCATATACCCCTTACTCGCATCTATCCTTTTCAACCTATGTTTTATGTTTTAGTATATATTGATTTACAAGAACAAAGAACAAAACAGGCTGCGTGGTGGGTGAAAACTTTTCTCTCTTCAGTAACCTGTATATAGCATCAGTTCTGCATTTAACATATCCATGAAGTACTTTGACTCCGTACATCTTAAGTGTGTAGGTACTAAGGATTCTAGTGTATAATACTGTATTCTAGGATTCGAGTGTATAATACTGTATTCTAGGATTCTAAGATTCTTGTGATCCTCTA
Source organism: Metschnikowia arizonensis (assembly GCA_002370875.1). NCBI lineage: Eukaryota > Fungi > Ascomycota > Pichiomycetes > Serinales > Metschnikowiaceae > Metschnikowia > Metschnikowia arizonensis. The sequence continues at coordinate 16,491 of NLAU01000627.1, forward strand.
CCAAGTTAGTCTTGTTCATTCACAGAAGGTTTTTTTTTTTTTTTTTGGTATTAATTTATTGACTACGAGTCTATAAATTTGGTGGTTGAAGAAAACTGACGGGACAACGAGAGTTAAAAACTCCCACTAGAGAACAGATAAGTTAGCTGCGGGGCAGCGAGGATAGAAGCGGATTCGCGCGAGCTTAATCACCTTTAGGACAATTTAAAAGCGGTCGATAGAAGGGATTAAAATAAGCCATGGATTCCAAATGGCATGTATGGGTTTATAATGTGATCACAAGGCGACGGTAATTCCGACGGAAAACTCGAAGGATGAGAAGTTAAGCAAAACCCGTGCATCCTGCTTTTTCTGGGTCCATGTCCACTTCTGATCCTACAGCATTTTTAGAAGATTTTCCCATGGGGAATCTGACAGTGTATAGTGTATATGTAACTTCCAGTTCCACGTCAAACATCTATAGTTGAAGAGTGTCCTGGAGACATGTTGGAGTATGCATTTGTCCAATAAACTTGGTTAATATTATGAGACTTCTCAATTAGGGGATCAAAGGCCCAACTTAAAAATTTAACCCTTTCCATAACAATTAAGGTCTAAGAAAAGTGGTTTTGGACGGATTTAAATTTCGCATCCTAAACTTAAACTGATATCGCATCTTTCGCAGTCGCTGCCCCGCAGCTTAGCTATTCTGATGGCTGTAATTCTTGAGACTTGATGACATTTTTTCAACAAGGTAGATTTAATAAAAATAATTAAAAAAATCATCAATTTAGCTTGTTATATGCTTGTGTTTTAATGTCTTCATTTTTAATGCTCTTAAGGGGAATCAAGGGTTTATATAGACTTTAGGTGTAGACCTGCATACACTGGGTGGAGTCTGTGTTGTGCGTTATACTTTGTACTCGCATATTGTGGAGGGAAGATGTCTTATTACTATTCCTAGCTAGGGGCTTCCGAATTGACCGACCGCTCTGTAGCAATGCCTAGTCATAAGGGTGGCGGGGCACCCTTATATAGACCTTCGGTCAAGCTGCCTGCATACACCATCCAGCCATCGCCCGGACTGTTGCAAAATGCCGTGCACAGCCCTCATTATTCTCTGAGGTCGCAAGTGTTGCATCTGGATCATCACGTGTCAACAAATCACCTGCTTCCTGCATCTTGTCATAATACCTTTACTACAAGAATGCTTGCAGTTCAACAGTCTGCGCATCAAAGCCTATAGAGTGTTGAGAGTTTCCATCAAACCTTCTCATAAACTTGAACGGTTGTCTCATTGGACTTTAACAAATCTAACAAGTGAGGAGATTCTGTTTAGTTCTCTGTCATAATATTCAATCCGTGTCTTTCTAAGCTTGTCCTCAATCTCGCAAACCAAAAAAAAAAAAAAAAAAAAAAAAGACAAAACTGTCCACTTCTAGCCATCCTGCATACATATACCAACTGCATTCTGAATACCTCTTGTTTCATCTGCACTCTTGTGCTTCTCTGGAACATATGGCACTCGCGTCAGTTTCCGTGTCTTAACCGTACTACAGGCAACTTGACAGTTACCTGCACTCCCAGGTTCATACAGGCCATATTTCCAACATAGAGGTGAAGCGCACTCAGCTCAATTTATAGTAAATAATAGGGGTAGTGCGCTACCCAAATGACTTTGTTAAGGTTAAAAGTAGCTCATCCAAGAGCAGGATCTAAACTACTATGTAATAGCCAATAGTTGTGTTACCACATCTATCTGCACTAGTCCACTCTTAGTCTTTACTCTAGCATAGTCTATCTCTCCTACTTCACCCTCCATCTCCAGTCTATTTGCTTGATCTAAAGTCTGCCCATCTACTTAATGCCTGTACACTAACGAGGACGATGTAGGCAATCACCATCACACCTACTGAGTCAGAAGAGGTCGATGTTCTGTACTAGCTACTACAGTGACCAATTATTGCTTCATAAAAACGGACCCTCGATTCATTATCTGAGCAATCATTCTCAAGGGTTTTGGCATAATCACAGGACCGTGAGTTCCGGTCATAAGCTAAGAGGTACACTATTAACGGGTCTTCAAATATATCATGTGCTCATAGTTTAGTTTCATCAATTCTCCACGTTGGTTTGGCATATTACCACCAAACCCTGACATTTTATTCTACTCTCGGATGTACGGATGTTTCTAGCGTTATAATCTTCGCTAGCTAAACAATAGCGTCTGCCACTTGGTTTCCAGGACTGTTAATGTTTGATTACCAATTGAATGTAGAGTGGGGAGAATGTTATTGACTTAAAAAAACAATGGGTCATTCAGTGATACTATACTATAGGGTCTGATACGACTGGTCTGATACGACTAGTCTGGTACGACTAGTCTGCTATCACTAGAGTCTGGTACAGACACTATTCCGTCTCGTATGTATACACTGTATGCTGCAATATCGTCGGTTTACCCTCTAATGGGACCACTAAAACTTCTGCGTCTAGATACTCATAATAATCCTCCTTCACTGGCTTATCGACTTCATGTTCCTCCTTTACTCCAATATCGATATATCAGGATCCTCATTTACCGGAATATGCTCTAAAACAGGTAACTCCAATGACGGATATTCTCGACATCAGGATTCTCATCTACCTCAAAAAACTTGAGATGGGGATCCTCATCTACCTCAAAAGACTCGATATCACGATCCTTATCTAACTCAAAAGACTCGATATCACGATCCTTATCTACCTCAAAAGACTCAATATCACGATCCTTATCTAACTCAAAAGACTCGAATTCACCATACTCATCTACCTCAAAAGACTCGAGTCCACCATCCTCATCTACCTCAAAAGACTCGAGTCCACCATTCTTCTCAAACAGACCCTCTAGAGGTTTCCCTGAATTTCGGTCATAAGGTAAGAGATAAATATCCACCTCACAACAACTCCGGTATGCTTGACGGTCCAAAAATATGTCGTACTGCTGGTTCGTAATCGAAAAGCACGCATATAAGTTATAATTCGAAAGCTTCATTCTTCCATCAAAAGTAAAGCGAGTCTTTGGAATAGTACGACCAAACGCAATTCTATTTTTGTAAATTCCCACAAACTCTGGGGCAAATTCGTCTTCAGTCCTAAGGTAGCCTTTTTGATACCTGAATTCCACCGGCTTGGCATCGGAAATTCCAAATCTAAAGATTCCTATGTTTTGAAGGATTGGACTGAAATCAATTAAATCATAGCGGTAGAGCGGTACAAGTTCATCATAAAAAAGCGCAAATAACGCCAATGGGTTTGAAGGATGAGCCCATGCAATGGCGGCAATAAGAAACTGGACGATGAAATGACTAGTTTTCATGATGATACTAGTTACAAATATCTTAGAGAAGATAAAATCATGTCTATTAGGTGTTTTATAGGAAAAAAAAGAAAACTCACAACTGATCAAAGTGACAAATTTAACAATGGCGATCATTCATAGATATATGCAGACTTTCTGCAGAAGCAAATTTGAATGGTCCAAAGTGGCACAAATTAATAACAGGGCGTACTGGATGCAATGGTCATAGTTAATGGACGTATGAGATGTTTATCAACTTTCACTGGTAGCTGGAAGAAAAGCCTTTGAAGTTGCTGATGCTGTGTGATTGTGGAAACAACATACTTATATGCAAATTTTAATTCTAAGTTTAGATTTCATTAAACCAGGGGGACTTGATTGGAGGGTGGTGCATGACCCATAGTCTGCATAGTCTATTGTCGTGCGTAGTCCATATCCATAGTCATCCATATCCATAGTACCTATAGTATAGTACTACTCTATAGTCTAGTACTCTAGTCTATATATTCTATAGTACTTTTAGGAATATCTCGACTGATGTAATCAACCAGTGTAGCTTATATATAATAGGATTGATGTAACTAATACTACACATAGTATTACTAGGTGATATTTAGTAGTAGAGTAGACTAGACTACCAGAAATACTTGTCATGTAAGCTACAATAATATCTCATGCTCTACTACTCCGTAAGTGATTACTTAAAATATATTGTTAGTGTCACCCTAACTGGGATATTGATGTGGATTTGTCTTACCGGTTACTTCTTGGGGCTGCTGATACCTATGTATCAACAGAGACAATTCTTTTAGTAGAGTAGAGTATAGAGTATATAGATTATACTAGATTAATGACCTCGCTCAGCATAATCAAATTGACGCAGCAGCCATCTCGTCTAAGTGCTGAGAAGTCCTAATTAACTCTGTATTGACCTTGAGAGCCAACTCGATTCGGTACTATACAGAAAATCCAGGTCCACCACTTCAACCAGTTCAACCATTCCAACACCAAGTACTGAAATCTCAACTACCCCAACAACTTCTACCCTCTACTCTACTCTCTACTAATCTATACCTCTCTAATATTTGTTTCAGTAGTTTAAGACTATTAAGAAAACACACATAAGAAAATTCTTTGGAATAAATATATATGTCTTCAATTAAACAAGTAATGATGCACATAAGCTCGGGTACCTGATGGCACAATGACAAGTTCACTTGACCATTCCAACATCTCTGGGTGTACAGTATATTAATCACGTGAGGTAGAGGTTTGCGTGAAATCTACAAGTAGTAAATTCATCTAGTATTTGTATTGTATGCACAATAATACCTTGAGTGGCTTATAAAAAACATATAAGATGTTAGATTCCCATGGGGTACCGCACAAAACAAACCCGTACCGCGCTACCTATGGGAGTGAAAATCACCTACGCTGTGCGAACAGATGGGGAATTGTCATAGACACCGACAAAGTGGAGAAGCAATTCCGCTTTCCCTGATCTCTCAATCGATTTCCCTATCTGAATGTGCTGTTGAACTTTTGTATCTGGTTTTAAAGTCACGCCGAGAACGTCGACCACCGAGAACGTCGACCACCGAGAACGTCGACCACCGAGATAAGGCAAGATAACACCTTATCGCGCACCAATTGTTCGAGGACGCCATTCCCCAATTTTCTATGCAGGACTCAAAGATTCCTCTGTCTGAGAATGCATCAATGAATAAACAGCGTTACAAAGTACTAAATGATATCAAATAACCTAAAACTATAAGTAATAGTAGTCTTGTCAACGAGTACCTAGGATGTACGGAGTCAAAGTACTTCGTGTATATGTTATATGCAGGTTATTATATATGTTATATACAGGTTATTATTATGTAAAGAGGTAAATGTTCGGTCCACTTGGTACATAGGTGCATCAGGAGGACCAAGTAGTAACCATGGAGACTTATAAATATCAGTATCCCAGTTAGGAGTAGTAGTAATGATGATATCTCTCAAGTAAGTGAAAGATTTCTTGGCAGTAGAAGTTGATATATCATATGAGAAGTATTTCTGGTGGGTCTGGAAGTGGAGGACATCTTTGTATGTCCTTCCCCAGGTCCAGGTAATATTTGATTTGATTAAGATGGGGTGCGAAAGCTCCTCCTTTTATATTTGAGTGAGCCTTCACTGCCTATTGCCTTATTAGGGCAATGCCTCAATTAGGAATTAAAGCCCTTACTTCTCAAAATTTTAGGTGAACGGTTTTCACCTATTTTGAAGCTGATTCTGATTTTTCCATGTCATATGTTTATTCTTGAATATTGTGAAGGCACGATTAAAAAGTGCGAACCATAATTTTTAACCCACTTTTTGCTAACGTATTTCAAAATAGGCTGCAACTGCGCACTGCCTCACGAAGAGCACGTGTTCACGGAAACGTCTATATAAACCATGATTTCCACCAACGAATGACCAAATAATTTGGAGCAAAAGCATCATTATAGATATATTTATGATACTGTGGTACTACTGATATTGATACTGATACTACACTACTGATACTACACTGATATTGATACTGATACTGATACTACTCATTCAGATCCCCCATGGGTTTCGCACTACCCATGAGAGTAAAAATCACCTACCATGTGCGACCAGACGTGGAATTGCCATAGACCCTGACAAAGCAGGAAAGCAACGGTAATCCAGCCATTCCCTACTCTCACCGGAATTGTCTCGCCCGGATTTAGGACAAGGCAAAGCGGCATGCACACATGCCCCAAAAGTATATATAAGCCCGGATCTCCAGTAATTGGGAACCCATCAACGAATAAACAGAGTTACAAAGTACCAACGTTCTCAAAGAATCTAACATGGAGGTTGAGTGTAGCATACTACTATACTATAGTATACTATACTACTATACTATAGTATACTATACTACTATACTATAGTATACTATACTACTATACTATAGTATACTACACTACTATACTACTATACTATAGTATACTATACTACTATACTACTATACTATAGTATACTATACTACTATACTATAGTATACTATACTACTATACTACTATACTACACTACTATACTACACTACACTATACTACACTACACTATACTACACTATACTATACCAGATGACTACTACTCCATACTAAGACTTGATTAAAATTATACAGACTTCTTTGACAGTCTTTAATCTCACCCATACTGTCTTCTATGGCTTCTAGAGCTTTGATGTTCTGGTGAAAGGTTTTACTCTTGAAAATTAATCTCTTAGGTTTTTCAACCACCAAATAGATTGATAATAAATAAAATATTATACACAATTGTAGTCTATTCTAGTCGTCTCCATCGCTATTCCTTAAAAATGTCATGGGAGTGTAGATTTAGGGGGAGGAAAGTTTAAGTTTAGGCCCGGTTATAATTACAGACGGATTTAATGGATAATATCATTATTAGAGAAAGTGTAGCCAGGATGTAACCAGAGGATTTACAATATTTATAGAAGAGATATAATAAAACTCCTGTATATAAACACCTGTATTATAACGCTTTTTACTAAATAGCATATCTGAAGAAATTCCATATACCTTTACAGTGAATATGTGGAACTTGCTTGATATATGCTTGAGAACTGTATATAGGAATATAATGATACAAGTATATATTAAGAGCCACTGTAATATGATCATAGTAGTATAGTAGTATTCAACTCCAGGGAGTTCCCTGACTATTCTACGTTCAATACATCTGATCAACTAAGGTGTGGCCGATATCTATAGCCTTAATGTTCATTGCCTTTCTCTGTTAATACATTCTGTTGACTTGGCGACAAATCCCGCTCCATTGGTATAGATAGCTTGTGTGTTGTCCCTCCCTGATCCCCTCATTTTACAGTCATAAATGTTGGAAACTTAACATCTCCGATTAATAAGCTGCAAACTGGTCTCAATTTACAAGTCGAGATATCCCTCTATTCATGTCTCTGATGGGACCTAATGGTGTGAGAGGTATCAAGTTTGTTTTGGAGAACAGGCTGGCTTTTTTTGGTAAATAAGAAATCACATTGGCTTGGACTTGCACATGCCTGGTCCTTTAGTTAACACTTCAATTCTCCTCGGAACCCTTTATTCCGTCACTGCTTAAATTGTCAGAACTGTCATTGACTTTTTTCTTAATAAATATTTCCAAAAAATCTGCTCCCAAATTCCCACTAGCGGGTAAAATAGTCACCCCATTCAGATAAAAGTCCCTATGAGTTCCTATTCAGTCACTGATTACTTCTTACCTTTAGTCATTAACAGAGGTAAGTCATTCTGAAGTCTTCCTTTGAGTATGCTTTCGATGAGTCCACCAAATTAAATCCATCACGTTCAGAAATCCATTCATCCGTGGTAGTTAACCATATGTTCAGAAATCCATTCATCCATGGTAGTTAACCATATGTTCAGACTAACCCTCGAACCCACTGGGTACTGCATCAAAGTATATGCTTGACTCCATTAAATGTGAGCTAACCAATCCTGCAGAATTTATTCACTCTGAGTCTAGGAATGTTGGTCGAAGAAAACTGGTTCATAGGCGATAAGAAACTCCGACTAGCGGGTGAACTGCTATAACAGGGAACAGTTAATTGATTCAACTTCATAAGTCAACGCATACTGAACAGTTAATTGACTTCAAATAGTTGCATGGTTGGTTAAATATCCTGGAATTCCCCAATTAATGAAATATTCATCGGCATGGGAATGGTTTATCCAGAAGACCTCCCAATCCCTTCCCTACTAGTCTTGGTAAAGGCTTCTTGGTATTAAGTCTTGGGCTGTATATGGTACCTTGGATTTTGGTAAGGCTCCAAACTTTTAATCAATCCAAAGACCTCAAATCTGCGGGAAATGATGACTTGGAAGAAAATATATGGTCAATCAGGTTTTCACTGGATGCCATCTGGACTATCATAATGACCAACTCAACTATCTCTACCAATTTCCCTTTGGAAAACTATCCAGGATCTTTGGTGACTTTAGGGAATTGGAGTCCCTATAATAGCTTTGACACGACACTGTTTATGTGAGTCTATGGCATATTGGAGATATTTGAACCCACCATAAAATCTCAATGACCTTCAGCACATTCACTATAGACTAAATAACCGTCTACCCTTGAGGCTCCAACAAAACTAGGTCAATATAGGTCAGTAGGTTAGAAAAATAGGACACACTTTGTATGCTTGCAAATCACTCAGATGTGCACCGTGAGTTTCTGTATAAGACTTAGCTTATCCAAAAGGAGTATGCTCGGTTCTTGAAGGCTTTGAAGGGTGGTATAATAGTTTTCGAGGGGGTTTCCGAGAATACCTTTAACATCACCAACTCTATCCTCCAGTCACTTGACTCTGCTAGTGACAAGTCTAGTTGGGTACCAGTAGTTTCGATAGGATTAGATGGTTTGGAGCCTTCCCATTGAACTATTCTTCAGGATATCAGGAATTTGTTGAAGGAGGCAGAAACAGAAAGTCTGTGAAACTAGCTATACATTATGGCTAGTGCAGGGGATCAAGATTGGGAGGTGTTCTGGAGAAAACGAAAGAAAGCCACCTATTAAACTCCATTTAGCATTTCATTTGAATGATCTTCACCATATCTTCACCATATGTCATTCTGTGCTTCTTGGATGACACCTCTAGCGTGTGGATGAAGCCTATCTTCTTCTGCAATACCAGGGAAATGGGGTCTTAAAAAATCTATCATATGCAATAGGAAACGATTCCAACTGACCATCTGTTACTTTCAAACTCATTGAAGCCAAGAGAACTATAGTCCTGCAGACTAGGACTATATCCTACTTCCACTATTTGACTAAGTCATCTAAGGTGAAAGTCTGTCGTATGAAGAAGCGCTGTTCGCAATGGTATAGCTTGGAGATCACTATCCAGATACTTCCACCACCAAATTTATAGACTAGTTAAATTTATAAATGTAGTCAATAAATTAAGAAGATAAATGTTAAAGTGACTGAGTGGAATATTCATAGGGACACAGTGATGTAGGGCTCTGTGGGACAATTTTGAGACTGCCTCAAGCTCCAGTGAACCGACAAAAATCCTTGTCGGTTCGTACTCATCTAATCTTCGGAGATTGGGATTTTCCAAAAGGTACATGAGGAGATATCAAGTATCTTGGCTTTCCTCTCAACATGGACTGAGATAAAGAAATTATAAGCTTGTTGGGGTGCTTAATAGATCCAATATTAAGAGTTAGGTCTCACCCTAGAGCCATGCTAATACCTTCTTTGTCAAAACTAGACTATAGGGATCTCTCCAGTGGCTCATAAGCTGATGAACGGTCAAATAGTCTCTTCTTCCCTAGTTTGAACAAAGATATTTGATAGGATGAGCGTGGAATCAACACTTAGGTCTTTGTATATTTATACATGAGGGATCTGGTACTACCAGATCTTCCGGAAACCATCAAATTTCCAGTATACCTAAGGACACCACATTAAGAAAATTCAAGGGATGTACAAGGATCTTGTGTGGGATTGTCTTATCTCCAACCCAACTTTAACACCAAGCTGCTCCAAACTTTCAAATATTAAAGCCCTTGTATAAAGTACTTTTTAAGAATAAAAATTATCCGCAGAGGGGCTGCCCTTATATAGACCTTTTCGCAACGTTGCCCCCGCCCAATTTATTTGCAGCCATCAGTATGCAGGGGTGCGTGCTGCGAAAAATATATAAGCAGCGCATTCCCCCTTATTTCGAAAATATTTATGAGCCTGTCAATTTGAGATGTCAAAAGTTACTTTAGGGACTACAGAACTACAATACCCCAGTATATTCCAGTACCCCAGTCTATTCCAGTACCCCAGTCTAGTCCAGTACTACAGTCTACTACAGTACTACAGTCTACTTCAGAACTACAGTCTAGTTCAGTCTAGTTCAGTCTAATTCAGTCTAATTCAGTATAATTTAGTCTAGTCCAGTATACTATGGTCTGGTCCAGTACTACAGTTTACTAAAGTCTAGTTTGACTGATACTGCTACAGTATAGTCCAGTTTACTACAGTACTACAGTCTAGTTCAGTCTAGTTCAGTCTAGTTCAGTCTAGTTCAGTCTAGTTCAGTCTACTCCAGTCTACTCCAGTCTACTACAATCTACGATGGTCTACTATAGTCTAGTCCAGTCTAGTTCAGTATACTATGATCTACTATGATCTAGTTCAGTCTAGTCCAGTCTACTACAGACAGTACTACAGACAGTACTACAGACACTACTACAGACACTACTACAGACACTACTATAGTACTGCAGTTTCAACAGGATTAAGTGGTTCAGAGACTTACCCATTAAATTATCGTCCAGGATATCAGGATCTTTTGTTGAAGGAGGCAGCAAGAAACAGAAAAGCTGTGATGTATCCAGCGTGTGACCAGAGGGGATGAGAACTCTTCTGGTCACCAAGACCATCTACCAATCCCTATTATATCCTATTATCTGTCCTTCTGCTACCATGAAACCGAGACAATTGGGATATCAAGAAAACCTTCCTTCTGCAGTAGCAGGTAAAATGGATCTTCAGAAGGTTTCAATGATTACAATGGATCCTCAGAAGGTTTCACTGATTACAATGGATCCTATGGAGTTACCATCAGACACTTTCCAGAATATTAAGTGATTGGAGCCAAGAGCAGCAAATCTAAGAACCCGCACACAGATGTGCTATATGATACTTTAAACCATTTTGAAGTCATCTAAGGTGAGAAGATACGCAGTTCGCAATGGTATAGAATTTTCACTATGCGTGTGAACCATATACTTTTCAGATAAACCCGTACATCCCTAAATTTAGAGGATATTCTGAATCAAATCAAATCAAATCAAATCAAATAAAATCAAATCAAATAACAAACATTGATCCGACATTGTTCCTATTGACCAATACTTGTGTTGATTTCCTGTTTAATCTGCTGATGCCATGGAAGCGGCGCTGCTCTTATATATATTGGGCGTGTGGTGGCAAATGTTTCTCATGTGCATCTCATCCTTGACCCTGCAGGTCTGAACTTGCATTCAACAGGTTTTAGATCTAACAAGGTAGAGGGTGCGATGGCTAGAGTGCGACGCGCTTTTACGAACCACTATGCTTGAACAACCACATAACCCGCCACTGTCAGAAACAAATGGTCTGCTAAATGGAATGAAACGAAATATTGATTCTAAAAGTCACGTGAATGCTTGTTCTAAACGCTTTGCTCTTCTGAATGCGGTTGTGGATCCTCTGGATCTGATTCCTCAGGCTCAGGCTCAGGCTCCGACTCTGGCCCTGGTTCCGACTCCTCAGGCACCTCTGGATCAGGCACCTCTGGATCAGGCACCTCTGGATCAGTCTCTGGATCAGTCTCTGGATCAGTCTCTGGATCAGTCTCTGGATCAGTCTCTGACTCAATCTCCGGCTCATCAGCCTCTGGAACCTTCACACACCGTGCCCTACGTCCACAAATGTTCATATGATTCACCCGATGAACCCATAACTACAGTCAAAATCTCCCATGACGCGTCGAAACTAGCCTCATCCTCCGCTAAAGGCATTATTCGAGTCTATGATATACAATCAGGTGGCTTGTCTGCAATCCTCGAGGGACATTCCAAAGGTATTTCTACACTAGCGTTTTCGCCCATCACCAGCGACATTTTGGCTTCTGGTTCTGATGACTTGACTATTCGTATTTGGTCAGTTTCTCAACAAAAGTGTATCAGGATCTTGAAAAAACACACATACCATATCACCACATTGGTATTCAACTCCAAAGGGAATATTTTGGTCAGTGGTGCAGCGGATGAAACCATTATTGTATGGGATCTTACTTCTGGCCGCAGTTTGAAGACTCTAGCGGCGCATCTGGACCCAGTCAGCTCTGTATGCTTGACTCAGGATGATACCATGATTATTTCTGCTTCTTTCGATGGACTCATGCGGCTTTTTGATACTGAAACCGGCCAGTGCCTTAAGACTTTGATCTATAACTCAACATCTCATGGAACTGCTACTGCTTCAACAAATGACGTTGTTAATTTCCCCATACTGCATATATCGCTCTCCCCCAACTGCAAGTATGTACTTAGCACGAGTCTTGATGGCAAGATTCGCTTATGGGACTATATGAACAATAAGGTGGTGAAGACCTTTTTAGGTCCGGATGGCGTGGTAAACCAGAAGTACTGCAGTGGCCTGTGTTTTGTCACTCGCACGCCCTCGCCCCTAGTAGTTTCTGGTCTGGACTATGCCGGTGTGCTTTTCTGGGATCTCCAGATGAAGACTCTTGTGTGTCGCTTGCTTCCATCCGAGACAATTCTTGATGTTTCCATTTCCCCGGACAATTCCTACTTGGCAGTATGCTCCCTCTCTGGATCCGTACATCTCTACCAATGGAACTGTGAATGGAATGGCACAAGTAGCTAGTGAAGACACCACTGAAACTTTAACATTTGTGTTAATTCTGTCCGCTGTCTTTGGATAATTCCTATCAGAGAATTGATAAGAAGTGCTGCTTGATTTCCATGGGATCACTACAATACAGGTTTGAAATTGCTGTGATATATAGTGGCTACAGAAACAGCTGCTGATGGTGGTTAAAGGGTCCAATCAGAGAAGCAGAGCTTTAGAATTTAAGATACTATCAATGGATTGATCTGGTATTCTATAATTCTGGTTCAGGTAATTTTACGATGATCACGTGACCTCCTATATACACCTGCATCTTGTCGTCCTTTCCGCGATAACCCTTCAGAATTCTACTCCAACTACTCTTGACTAAGACCGCCACTCGCTGTCATTTGCACATCCTTACACTTACTCCTTACGTGTACTTGTCACGTACTTTTTACTTCTCACGTGCAATTTCCACGTGTAACTATCACGTGCTTTACTCTCTACAACTTCCCCTACAATGGAACAACGAGGCCTTTTCCGATTTAACGCAGCCCTGCTTCGCCTCCCCAAGTCCCAGAAATTAAGATCCATTGGTATCTACGTGGCTGGTGCCCTTTTTTCCGGTGGCTTCTGGGCAATGGTGGATGCTGCCGTGTACTCCAAAACAGTCAATGCTAGCTTGGTGCACGTAACATTCATTGATTGGATCCCATTTCTTTGCTCCACGCTAGGAATGCTCATAGTGAACCTGATTGAGAAATCCAACCTCTTCAACGAGGGCCAGAATCTGTTTATGGGTGATGGGAATAGTAATGCGTGGGCTGCCCGAATCATTCTCTTTTTTGGCTTTTCACTTTTGGCCGGTGGTTTGGCCGGTTCGTTCATGGTGTTTATATTGAAGTTCTTGATGAAACAATACACCTTTCCCACACTAGGCATGGGTGTGTCCAATATCGTCTGCAACACCTCGATTATGTTGAGTTGCATAGTCTTGTGGTTATCGCAGAACATTGAAGATGAGTACAGTTACAGTTTAGCCTTGAACTAGTCTAGAGGTGTTATTATGTTAGGACTTATGTCTAGGACTTATGTCTAGGTCTTATGCCTGGGTCTTACTAAGTCTAGGTCTAGGACTAAACAAACCTTCAACTAACATGTTGGTTTATGTCCATACACAAATTAGCAACATATATAGTGCATTTATACTAGGCGAAATATTAGAAAGCACAGCCACGCAGAGTCGTGCAATGGTACAAATATGGGGTAGGCTTTAACATAAGTCAGCACCAATATCGAGATTCAGAAAAGAATGTGGTTAAGCTTCAGTGATTTCGAATAATACCAATGTCCACCAGCCACAATCATAATTAGCAATCAATACTAGCAACAAGATCCTCAGGCAATAAGGACAGTCAACAGGCAATTCTGGACTTGACCATCAGGGAGTCAGGGGTCCATCAGAGCAATGTGGCTTTGGCTTCCATTGAAGTGTTGGCCAACAGTTTCGTAACTTTATCCAAAATAGCAGTAACAGAGTTCAAAAAACTCTTCAATCCTTCGCCTTCTGTAAGAAATTCTCCTTATAAGGCCCCATAAGATTTAGCTCGAAAGGACTCAAGTCATGCAAGTTCAATTTGATGGGTTCCTGAGCCCCTCTAGGGTACACGGAGAAACCCACCCGTTTTAGCTCATCAAAAAATGGGTGCACCAAGATAGAGCGGGCACTGGCACGAGCCTCGGGGTCATACACCAATACCTTCAAAAGCAAGTCAATAACATCAGGCGGCGAGTTGGAGAAGATATGCTCGAAGCGCTCCTTGATGGAACTGCTAAAGAGCTTTGTCGAGAACATGTTTCCACGGTAATTAGGATTGCTCTTGAAGAAGAAAGTTTTCGAAGGAGGGCCCAACAATTTGGAAATCTCCTTTAATTGTAGCTCCAGCGACTGACCCTGGAAAATGGGCTTGCCCAAAAACATTTCGGCAATGACACAGCCCAAGCCCCAAATGTCAATCTTTGTAGTATACACAGTACAACCCACAATCAACTCTGGGGCTCGGTAATAGCGCGAGCAAATGTAGCTCACGGACGGCTGGTACGGCTCCAACTGCTTGGCACTGCCAAAATCACAGATCTTCAAGCTCACAGTACGAGGGTCCACCAAGATGTTGGAAGGCTTAATGTCCCTGTGGGAGATGTTCAAGCCGTGTAAATAAAGCATTGCCCTCGTTAGCTGGAAAGTGTATGCCTTCATATGGGGATAAGGAATGGTATATTTGGATTGACGGTAGTACTTGATTTCGCTCTGGAGATTCGAGGGCAAGCACTCCATCACCAAGTTCTGGTAGACTTTTTCATCATCCGGATTCTTCTTGTCGAAAAAATACTTCAAGCACACCACATTGGGGTGGCTGACGGTACGCAAGATCTCCAACTCACGGCACTTGTACTCAGTCTGAGCCAAGACACGTTTTATAGCAAACGGGCCCAATTTGTCGTTAGTAGTACCATTTTCATTGACATTGGATAGAATGGCCTCCACCACGGTACCAAAGGCTCCTTCACCGATCCTTTTGACTTCTTTGATATGCATACGTCTACTTTTGGACGTTTCATTGCACACCACGTCACCAACAGTATACTCCGGGAATTTCGAGTCTGGCATAGTGAATCAAAGACACTGTATAATAGCCAGTTAAAGTTCACTGATAGTTTATTAAGTTGAATTCAATATCACGATGAAAGAACTGATCAAACAACAATAACCACTAATATGTAACAATGGAACAATGGGCACAAACAACGAGCTCGAGCAATCACCAAATATGGGCAATTGAGGGCGGGAACTGGTTGATAAGGAAAAGAGCCAAGCCCAAAGCACAATTGAAAGGATGGCTTTTGTATAGGGTGAGAGAGAGTGTGGGAGAGAGTGTGTGGGAGAGTGTGTGGTGAAGATAACTATAAATTTGAGGCAAAGTCCCAAAAGCGAGAGAGTGTTTGCGGGAAGCGGTCGAAGGTCGCGAGGGGTGTACGGGTGTAGTTTAAAAAGATGCGATGATAGTCCTTGTGTTTGTTGCACTGCCGCGCGGAGGCTTAGCCGTGTATAGGACGGAGATAGGTGGAAGTCACGCAAAAGTCACGCAGAAGTCACATGTGTATTGTCAGCTACACACACTCTCTCACACCAAGTCACGTGACCACAAGACTATCGCCAAACAATGCGCGCACCTCTTCCCAGAATTTATTTTATATCCATCATGTTCTCTGCCCTAAAGCTGTCCAGTATCCGGAGCCTCTTACACTACCGGTGGCTTTCTACTATGGGACCGGAAAAGGTGGGTACTACAGCTAAACCAAAATTGAATTCTCGGCCTCAATCAGTTTCCAATTCTCCAGCTTCTGAGAAGATTCTTCTCTGGAAACTCTACGCCACTTTTCATCGCCACAATACTCTCTGTTCATTAAGTGCCGTGGTGGAGGACTTGGACTTTATGAAAAAAAACGAACATTTATCCTACAACGAAAAAGTCTTATACTACATGAATTTGCCTCACCGCACAAAGGCTTTTGTTAGTGCTGGTATGTTAGGGTTTCGTAAGAGCAACCGGTCTGAGTACGAAGCTGCATACCAGGTGAGTTCACGGCTCTTTAAGATTATTGAGGAGAAGAAGTTCTTGGACCAAAATGCCCAGGTGGAGTTAATTTTGAAGGACTTTGGCCGTGGCAGAGAAGCTTTTACGTCTGCTTTAAAAGGGAAAGAAGGTGCGCATGTGAGACCACATATAGTGAGAGTGACTGACCGCTCCACTTTAAAGTTTGGAGGTGTTCGCTCCAAGAAGTTAAGGCGTTTATAGCATGTATATAGTAAATAACTGGAGTGTGTAGAGATGAAGTTACAGTCTGTAGTGGTAGTAGTTCTTGTACAAGAGTGATAGTCAGTAGTATATAGTTGTAGTTGTTCTTAGTAGTGAGGTAGTAGTATGACTATTTCTATGACTATGACTATTTCTATGACTATGACTATTTCTATGACTATGACTATTTCTATGACTATGACTATTTCTATGACTATGACTTTTTCTATCTCTATCTCTATCTCTATCTCTATCTCTATCACTAGTAGTTCTTCAGAGTAGTTGTAATTGTACTTATAGCTCTTGATTAGTACCTCGCCATGTCAGTCGCGATTCCCTTTTTTGGGGTCTCTAGAGCGCTTGCTGTCATTCGCAGTCTACCGCAGTCTACCCCTAGTCTACCCCCAATTTACACGCACTCTTGGCCAGTTACCCCGCCCACATTATAAATGTGTATTTGAAAATGGTGATTTAATTGAGGAAGTAGTACTCATCTTACTACACACACTACTAAATAATAATAATATAATTGTTAGATTCTTTAATGCGTTCTTACTTTAACTTTCTTTATTCCTTCTTCAATCCACTATTTAAATCAGGTTATACACTTGGGTACGGTCCCTTACAAGTCTACTCCGAGCGAAACCATTCGCGTGTGAGAGTACGGAATGGCAGAATTGCTGCACTCCTACTTGGGTCAATAACAATTCCGTGAGAGTAGGGAATAATTGGATTCCGTTGCTTTTTGCTTTGTCAGGGTCTATGTGTCAGGGTCTATCACAGTAACTGGATATGTTAGCTGCAGGCGTGCTTAGTTCCAGGTTGCGAATGTGTACACCTCCAGTCCCTACATCCACCCATCAGGAGACCAAGTAACCACGAATTCACCTCTTAAGTACTTAGTATCTTATACAAGAAGTTTTCTTGTGGGTCTAGAAGTGAAGGACATATCATTCCCCATATAATTTATTATAAAGGGCTCATTTTATAATTGAGTGAGCGAGCCTTCACCACATCAAGACAATCAATTAGAAATAAGAGCTTTAGCTTAATAGCCTGCACTATGTGCACACTATTGTATTATTATTTCTCAACAAGATACATGAAAAGTTTTTACCCACTTGGCACCTTGTCTAAGTTGTATGGTCTTGTAAGGTACAACTTACACATGCCTGTATATTAATATATACATTTGTTGAACTAAGGCAAATGGACGTTGATCTTGTAGTAGTAGTAGTAGAGTAGTAGTGGAGTAGTAGTAGTAGTGGAGTAGTAGTGGAGTAGTAGTAGAGTAGTAGTGGAGTAGTAGTAGTAGTAGAGTAGTAGTGGAGTAGTAGTAGTAGTAGAGTAGTAGTGGAGTAGTAGTAGTAGTAGTTCTTGTTCTTGTAGTTCTTCAGAGCAGTAGTTCTTCAGAGTACTTCAGAGTAGTTCTTCAGAGTACTTCAGAGTAGTTCTTCAGAGTACTTCAGAGTACTTCTTCAGAGTACTTCAGAGTACTTCTTCAGAGTACTTCAGAGTACTTCTTCAGAGTACTTCAGAGTACTTCAGAGTACTTCTTGAGTTCTTCACATTGACTGCTCGCGACTCGACCTGGTCCTCACTCGAGCGCTCGCTCTCATCCCCATTCGCAGTCAACTTCGCAGGCATCTACACGCACTTGCTCTTGGTCAGTACACCGCGCACACGCACTAAAATGAGTATTTGTAAAATGGTGATTTAATTGAGGGACTTTTGATTGAGTAGTAGATTCATACACCCTCATTCACACTACACTACTAAATATAGTAAAATAATATAGTAAAATATAGTAAAATAATATAGTAAAATATAGTAAAATAATATAGTAAAATATAGTAAAATAATATAGTAAAATAATATAGTAAAATATAGTAAAATAATATAGTAAAATATAGTAAAATAATATAGTAAAATAATATAATATATTAATATAATATTGGATCACAGGTGTAAAATCTCCTACGATTTGCAATCAGACGTGGAATTGCCATATATCCTCATATCGCAGGGTCTAAGCGGCAATCCAGTGCTCTTAATCCTTACACGCGCGAACGCGTTGTATTGTTAGGAACCGATTGCCGTTTCGACCATATGCGTTTTAGGTTTAAGGTTCGAACTATAGCTGTGTAAAAAGCCCAAAAGTCTATATAAACCCTAGGATTTCCAATTGTTGGGAAGCCATCCACGAATAAACAGAGCTTTAAGAAGTACTGAACAATCATAAAGAATCTAACAATAATAATATAATATTAGCGTAGTAGTTCTTGTATTTCTGATGCTTCTTCTTTTTGTAGTTCTTGTATTTCTGATGCTTCTTCTTTTTGTAGTTCTAGAGTAGTTCTTGTTCTTGTAGTTGTTATTTTACTTCTTCAAAGTTTACTTTGACTAGAGCTGCTTTAGTACTAAGACTTTACTACTTAGACTAGAGACTAGAGATTACTTATACTACTTGTACTTTATAGACGACTTTTTTTTAGGTTTTGACACTGGGTTAGCCTTTATTAGTATCACTATGAGTAGTACTTTCACTATGAGTAGTAGTTCTTCTTGTTCTTCTACACCTTGTTCTTTCTCTTATTTTTCAGTTCACCTTCTTCTACTTCCATTTCAGACTACCAGTAGTAGTGTAGACTTCATTCATATCAATTGAGACTCTTCATTGAGACTCTTAGTCAGTAGTATTTTATCGTAGTCGGCGGTCGCGACTACACTGACCTTGGTCTTACTGGGGCGCTCGCATCCATTCGCACTATCAATTACTATCACAATATCAATTAGGATCATTCGCAGTTTTCTACACACACTCTTGGCCAGTTACCGCACACGCACTAAAATGAGTATCTGTAAAATGTGCTGTAAACTGGTGATTTATTGAGATTTGGAGTAGTAGGGAGTAGTTAGTGACACACACACTACTAAATAATAATATAATAATAGTAGAGTAGTTCTTCTTGTTCTTCTTCAGTAGAGTAGTAGTCAGTAGAGTAGTAATTAGTAGAGTAGTAGTCAGTAGAGTAGTAGTCAGTAGAGTAGTAGTCAGTAGAGTAGTAGTCAGTAGAGTAGTAGTACTAATAGCAGCAGTTCTTATTCTCCTGTACTTCTTCTTAGAAGTAGTATCACTATCACTAGTAGTAGTTCTTTTCTTGTACATCTTTAGAGTGATAGTAGTCAGTAGTATAGAGTAGTGCTATTTGTTATAGTGTTGATCTTCTTAGTAGTGAGGTAGTAGGTTCTTAGTAGGTAGTAGAGCAGTACTAGTACTTCTTGGTCTTGTAATTCTTCTAGTTTGCTCTTGATTGACATTTATCATTCATACATGACAGTATATTGATTGACTAGTTGGTATTCTAGCGTACCCCCTTTGCTCACCGCGACATCCTTGGCTTAGCGTTGGGTGTTTTAGTGCGCTCGGTCAACCGTTTGCGCATTGGCACGCACATTCACACATTGGCACATTGGCACATTCGCAGTTTTCTCGCACTAAAATGAGTAGTTGTAAAATGGTGATTTAATTGAGGGAGTTGAGGGAGTTGAGGGAAATTGAGGGAGTAGCACACACTACTAAATAATAAAATAAATAATAAATAATAAATAATAAATAATAAATAATAAATAATAAATAATAAATAATAAATAATAAATAATAAATAATA
>NLAU01000629.1:0-27223 GCA_002370875.1 Metschnikowia arizonensis
TAAACCTGTACATCCCTAAGATAAACCTGTACATCCCTAAGATAAACCTGTACATCCCTAAGATAAACCTGTACATCCCTTATTTCAGCACAGACTTTGTTTTTCTGTCGTAAGGCAAAAGGTAGATGTCCACATTGTAACAATTTCGAACCGATACTGATGTTGTCTTTTTCGTAATCGTAATCCAACTTTTTGTCAGCTTAAATGCCTCGCACAAGTGAAATTGAGAATTGCAAACTTTCATTTTACTATCCAAATCCAATCTGCGCGGATATTTAGTATGATGGAACCCAAACAAGCCATCATGAAAAGACGCAAACCCTGGTTCGGATGTTTTTATAGTGAGGGCGTAGCCGTCTATTAAAATGAACTCGTCAGGCTCATCCCTATTTTTATCAGAAAAGACTCTGAATTCCTTACCATAGTTAATATAAGGAATGCCAGAGAGGGGCACGAAGGTGTCATCGACTTTTGCAAAGAATACCAATGGGAAGCTGTGAAACACAGAAGAGGGCCGTTTGTCTTCTCTACTTTCCGAAGGCACAGGAAAATCTCCCACGGCGGACCTAGTTTCTCTGTTATAAGGCAAGAGGTAGATGTCCACCTCGAAACAAGATGGATAAAATTTGCCGTAAGTAGTAATCACGTTTGAAATGCTTCTGTTAGGGAGATCGCACGAATAGAAAACATGATTTCTAATCCTCTTTGTGTCATCTAAATTCAAGCGTTCACGTACCACATTGTTACCAAAGGAGAAGAAGTAATGGTAAAATCCTACCTTGCCAGAGATGGGACTTTCACAAGTGGCGTAGTTGTCTTCAATTGTGAATTCGGCAGGATCCAAAGACGAGTCGCCCCACATTAAGAAACAAGTTTTTTTTTCCTTGTCGTAAAGTTTACCATAAAGCGGTACCAAGGTGTCATTAACGTTAGCAAATAAGACCAATGGGTTATCAGATTCTGCACATGCAGCCACAGCGACAAAGAAGACAAGGACCAAGTAAGTTGATTTCATGATTAATTGAGATTTTTCTGTGGCTTTTGAAGACACTTGTTTTTAAATGCCAGGATTAGCAAATTGCATCAACCGAGGCATCAGCCAATACCAATGTATCAACTAATGACAACACAAATAAAATTAAAAATACCTCTTACGGGTATAACACATTGTCTTCGGAAATACTGATATCCGTTAACGTGACCAGATAATGGGGTATATCCTGCATATAAAATGCAAAGATGCTTCTTTTTGCAAAGTTTAGCCTTATTCTGATGAAATCTCACGATATCCAAGAATTTCAACCATGTGTTAACATCACTCAGTTACACAACTCACATGTAACTTTAACCGTGGGAATATTATGGCTTTGGACTGTATCACTTCGGATTTGCTTAGATACTACCCATGTGCAGGACACATACCACCATCAGGCAATACAGCAGTATAAATTTTGATCATTACTTGCATAGAACATCAGTAGGTAGTTTATAATAACAAACAATTGGTTGATTGGTGGATATATAACAGTTATAATGATCTAGATATGGGTTATTGCACCCACTTGAATAATTTTAGACCCACTATAAACAAGAATGTTGGATCTTTTCTCAACCTATGATTTAGTATATATTGATAAACAGGTATATGTAAGTTGTACCTTACCAGACAAAAGAACCTAGACGAGGTGTGTTCATCCGCCAGTGACCAGCACATAATGTATCATTGTTCTGTATACAACGTACCTACGTAGTACCTTGACTCCGTACATGCTAGATACCCGCTGACAGATGTAGAGTTATTCATGTACTCTTAGAGACAGAACGGATGCTAGTAGTACTTCTTCTAAAGAATATTAATGGAAAAGCATCTTTGAGGTGTTAAATAGTGAACTGCATTTTATTGAAATTTCCAGCGTAAAAGTTCTTGATTTACTTTTGAAAATAGGGAGGAAAACACTCTTTTATATTTGGCGTGCGCTCTCATGAAATATGAAACAGGGACTGCACCGTTGGTTTTCACACTATCTCGCACCACATTGCATCCCATTGTCAATCTCACTATTAGCTAACAGATTCTGAGATTATGTATACCGTCCAGAAATAGAGTCTAGTCTTTGTAAGTTCTCCAACGAGATATCCATCAGGTTAGAGCGTATGAGTCGCCGACGATACCCTTTTAGTGTGGACTGGGACTGGACCTCATTTTATAGTGCTGCAGTGACCTTTTGTAACGTTATGTTTCAGGAAATCCCGCACCCTCTGTTTCAGGAAATCCCGCACCCTCTGTTTCAAAAAATCCCGCACCCCACGATAAATATATGTTAGTTAGTTTGCCAACTGAACAGAAACCTCAGTAATTCTTTTATCATATCTTTTCTCAATACACTTTGTTTCTTTTACACAGAACTCATCGGCAAAAGTTTCTAATACTTTCAACTTATTTTTTAGTATTTATTGATATACAGGGATATGTAAGTGCTACCTTACATGACCAAAGAGTTTAGACGAGGTGCGAGGTGGGTGAGAACTTTTGACCCATTATCAGCCTGCATATACTTATAGTTCTGCATCTAACATATCCACGAAGTACCTTACCTCCGTACATGCTAGGTACTCGTTGACAAATACTGACAATACAGTTTTTTGGTGATAATACTTTGTTCGTGTGGAAGGAAATTTAATAGCATCAATGTTTCTTCTTTATCTAACTTTTTTAAATATTTTGAATGTTTTGGTGAGACACTGCAAGGAGTAAATATCAACTTGAAATGGTAAGACTTCTATTTTCACTAGTTTAGGCTCTTGATTTCCCCATAGAAACCTCTTGAAATGATTGTATAATAAGTCTGACTATGGTGACTCCCTGCCACAGCAATAGTTTTCCCAAAGTTTAAAAAATGCTTTGGGGTTTATGATTGCTGCTTAGATGGAGGTAATACTTTAGATACCGCCGCTGATGTCTTGTCACGAAATATGCTCCTAAGGCGTTTGGTCACCTTCTGAACTAGGATTCACAAGAAACCTGTACATCCCTAAAAAGATTGCAGCACCACAATTTCACACATGATCTCCCACTGCATTACTCACTGTGGCCCTAAGTGGCTTGACTAACGTTGATCGGACGGGAAACAGTATTTTCCACTTGGTATGGCCGCAATCGAAATGTTAGGAAACGAATGCCTATTAGGATACTGAGAAGCAAGGTATCCCGGTCGGGTAACTCTTGCATATAACGTGCATATGCTTCATGTTCGTGCAGGGTTGCATACACCCAGTGTATATAACAGCGAGGTTTTCCTCCCCTTGGATTAACCAGGGAGTTCCTCGACTATTCTAGGCTCAATAAACACCATGATAAACTATAGGACGCAGGGAAGACGTCCATTATAAGACTAACAGTTGTTCTTCCTGTTAAGTCCTAACAGAAATTTTAGGAAATAAACATAACTATCAGTTGTTCTTCCTGTTAAGTCCTAACAGAAATTTTAGGAAATAAACATAACTATCATGTGTGCATTCCATACTGGTATATTAGGTGTTTATGTTTCATTCTAGGCAGGATTATACATGCTCGTATATAACAGCGAGGCTTTTCTCACTTTGGATCTGTTCCTCGACATGGTACATACCATGATAAAGTTCAAGACATAAAGACGTCCATAGTGTGTGTGTGTGTGTGACTTACTACTCAGTCCCTACTACTCCAAATCTCAATACATCACCAGTTTACAGATACTCATTTTAGTGCGTGTGCGCGGTAACTGGCCAAGAGACACCGACAGGTGGTGGGACGGTTCAAGTCTAACAATGGGTTTACGGTATATGTTCGCTGGCTTCAGTGACAGGTGTTCATGATCATGTTCAGATTATCATTCAAAAGGTCTCATCTAAAACTCTCACAGCCATAAACTTTATAATAGAATTATTTGATATTACTATTAAAAAAAAGTCTGTCATTGCCTTCTCAACTCATACAGACTTTTGCACAGGAGCATTAGTTTTTGGGTCATAAGGTAAGAGGTATATCTCAATCTCATAACATTTCGGTTCCTTTTTATTCAAATAAACCTCGCTATGAGAGAAAGCATTTTTCCCACACGTATAGAAGTGCCGATTGATAATCTTCCCGTTGTCATCAAAAGTCCACAGAGCTTTCTCAACACTAGGACCAAAACGAAATTCGTCAAACCTGAAGCCTACAAACTCCTGAGGATTAGAGTCTTCAAGTATAACATAGTCGTTGTTGAGAGTAAACTTGGGAGGAGGAGAGTTCAGGAAATTTCCATATACAAGTAGGTTTGTTTTAACTGGGATATAATCACTGGACGAAACCTCATTCACTGTAAAGACTTTGAGTGGGTGAAATTTATCTTGCTCTTTAGCAAAGAAGACCAACGAAGTGGTGGGAACTGCCAAAGCAGTAGCAGCAATAAAAAGGGTGGGGATAAAATAAGTGAATTTCATGGTAGTTGGGGTTTCAAGTGTGAAAATCACTGATTTATAGGGCGAAATTTTAGTTAGCCCACTAAAACCTTAGTGTTAGCCCACTAAAAAGTGCGGTGGAGTGACACATTGTTTTCGGAACAATGGAGAATACGTGATCATTCAAATTATGTTAACAATGCAACCGGTGTACATAACTACTTCAAAAATATTAATGATCATGAACTTCAATTGACTATGTGGATAATAATTTCACTCTGTGATGCTCAAGTGTACTAAAGTGATGATATCTATTCTTTATATACACAACCTGTACATTGTATATCCCAACAAACGCTTATTCATTCATGTCACTGTGTGCAGTCAGACAAAATAAGTAATAGCATCCTACCAGCTGTTTACTTCACCACTGATTTCTCATCAAAAAGAATTGTCAACGACCACCTAGCATGTACAGAGTCAAGGTACTTCGTGGATGTAGTATATGCATACCTACCCTGATGCATTATGTGTAGGTTGGAGTTGGGTGAAAACTTTTTGTATTTGGGTCTTTTAAGGTACAACTTACATATCCCTGTGTATTAATATATACTAAAAAATAAGTTGAAATATATAGAGGATCTAGTAGTCTACTATTAGTAGTGTATATAATCTCGGTAATGCTAAATCTTATTGGAAAACAATTCTTAACCTTTTGATTGGCTTGTAACACTTCCAATAAAGATATTCGTGTACGCGTGAATATAGGGATGTACGCGTTTTTCATTTGAGTAGTTGTGTAATATAACCTGGGGTTCATAATTAACTTATCATAAGAGTAGGGGAGTGTTGAAAAACAGAGTGCGAATAGCACGTGCGATAGTCGTTGGACGTTAAGCACAACGCCCGTATAATGTGGAAGCAAGCTTTGTTGGTGTGTAATAAGACTGTAATGAATTAATTGGGTTCGACACGTCTGAGAGATTTTTAGTGTTGTGCTGGGTGGTACGTTCTGTTGAGAAACAAAGGCTCAATAAAGTGCACATAGTGCGCACTGTTGCTGTTGAACTGCAAGCATTCTTGTAGTAAAGGTATTATGACAAGATGCAAGAAACAGGTGATTTGTTGGCACGCGGTGAGCCAGATGCAACACTTGCTAAACTCAGAGGCCAAGCAGGGTTGTGCACGGTTAGCCGATGCCGCAGGCGAGGCTGCATGGTGCATGACACGGCCTCATTGACAGTCTATAGGAGAGCACCCCGTCGCTCCTTTTACTGGGCATAGCAACAGCCCGGGCGATGGCTGGATGGTGTATGCAGGCAGCTTGACCGAAGGTCTATATAAGGGTGCCCCGCCACCCTAATGACTAACTATTGCTACAGAGCGGTCAATCCGGAAGCCCCTAGCTAGGAATAGTAATAAGACATCTTCCCTCCACAATATGCTAGTACAAAGTATATCGCACAACATAATCTGGGTGTGCATATAGGCGGTTCTTAGAGGACAGATATCAATACAATTAATGCCTCAGTATCCAGATATACGCCACACACTTGTTAATAGGTTCAGAGGTTATTCCTGCGGGAATCATAAATCATTGATGAAAATATCACCGCTTCGGAAGATCTAACGAAGAATGCGAGATCATTGTTCCTATACAAGGAATTCAGCATATATCTCATGTTAAAAACTGAAAGGATTAGCAGTTATACCATAAGACAGATTTACGTAGGACTTAACATGGTCAAGTGAATAGATTTTGTTGATAAAGGATGATTTTTCACGAATTCGACTTTATAGCTACTGAATTTTTTGACTGAATCTAGTTCTAGACATTAGGTTGAGTTTTGTATGCATTGGAGCGGTCTTGTGATAGGGCAAAACTTTGGGGACATCAGAGTTTCTACTGTTGGTTCCTAAGGGAAGCTCAAAAATCAGTGAAGATGAGATCATGTGTTGCTTAAAAGGATTAAAAGAGCTGAAAGAGCTATAAGGATTTGATTGTCTATGACTATGGAGACTATGGAGATGTTCATTTGTAATACTCTAGAATTAAGGAGGAAAACCTGACTTATATGTGAAGGTGACTACTAGCATTATCACTTCTCTATCACTTCTCTATCACTTCTCTATCACTTCTCTATCTCTATCACTTCTCTATCACTTCTCTATCTCTATCACTTCTCTATCACTTCTCTATCTCTATCACTTCTCTATCACTATGACTCTCTACTACTAGCACTTAACTACATTCTAATCTATAATTATCCAGATGTATAGTGCATTACCCATCTAGGATCTAGCAGGAGACTAGGGATTTATTAATCAAAGAGAACCTGAAATAGCGGTGTATACGTCGCCAAGTTCAGTGCGGCATATTGTTGGAAATATGCGCTGTATCTGACAGTTACCTGCAGTACAGGGTTATGTTGAGAGATACTTCCATGGTTACGTGAGAAAAACTCTTGATATTTGTATGATTAGCTTGGTTGATGAGCGAAAGCTGCTCCTTTTATATTGGAGTGGACCTTCACTCCTCCCCACCACCAGGTGCGCGCATTATTATTAGGAAATCAAAGGCACTTGTTGAAACAAGTCAAGTGCGAGGTGTATAAATCCCACTCACACCTTGATTTTCAACACTCCCTCTGAAGGTTCATCTCCCATATTTCCCAACTCTCACAAGGAGGTAAAGGGAATCTTCGTTAGGGGCTTCGTCAATATATCCGTGACATTAACTTTGCTGTTAACATATTCAACACTGATGTTATCTGTAGCAACATGTTGTCTCACAAACTCAGCCTTGACTGCAATATGCTTAGAACCTTCAAAATTCTTTTGTCTTTTGACTGTTATTATTGCAGATTGATTATCACATAATAGTTGAAGTTTGTTTTCAGAGTCGATTTCACTTAATAGATTTCTCAAGAGTTGTAGCAAACAAGTCTGAGTTAAGCAATCATAGATTGTAACTTGGATTTTCACAGAACTGGGGAGTCTCCATACATAATAATGTATCCTGTGATTGAACGGCTCTGATCAATCGGTTCAGATGCAAATCTAGCATCGGATCGGAGTATGCTTTAATCTTACACTTTGACTTGGACTGATAGATTAGTCCCAATGATGAAGTTGACTACCCTAACGTAGTACCTTCTTCGCTGCTCTCAAATGTTTTTTTTTTTTTTTTTTTTTTTTTTTTTTTTTTTTTTTTTTTTTTTTTTTTTGGGTTTTTTTNTTCTTTGGGGTTTTTAAGGTGTCTTGAAAGCTTCAGAACAGTGTTAGCAGCGTATAATAGCTTCCCAACATTTGATCTGAATTCTTTTTCGTCACAAAACTCATCATCATCGTCTATCGAAACCCTTTCAAAACCTTTTGGGTCAACTGGTATTGCAAGACCCTTCGCATCAGACATTCCATAATTCAAGAGATTTATAGTATAATCTTGTAAAGACCATGTTCCACTTTAATATTCATGCCTAGAAATTTCTGGGCTTCTCCTAAATCTTTCATTTTGAAAGTCCTCAAAATTACCTTAACTTCACAGCGCCTAGATTTATCTAGTAGATCATCCACATAGAGCGCTATGAGTACTATCAAAGACTCAATTCTTTTGTAATAGATGCATGTTTCATTTATAGCTCTTTGAAATGCCAATTGCTGATAGTGTAATTAATCACTTGATTCCAAATAAGAGGAGCTTGTTTTAAGCCATATAGGGATTTGTTGAGTTTCAAGACTATTTTTTGGAGTCCTAGGAATCATTTCATGTCGATCTTCAGATAATTTAAGGAAGGCTGGTAACATCTGTACAAGCTCGTGTAAGAGGCTAATTAATACCTTCGACTTGAGTATACCCTTTTCAACTAATCGTGCTTTAAGCTTGCCACCATCTTTCATAGTGAAAACCCAACAGCACCGTATAGGCTTTAAATCGGGAGGGCACATGGCTTCGGAAAAGGTTTGATTTTCATCGTGGGCCTTCATTTCAGCGTCACATGCTTCCTTCCAAGACAGCCAGTTATCTGACCTTTACTCTTCAGCAAAAGAATTTGGAATTGGATGTAAGTTCCGTACCAGTGACACTCTCTTGGGATGTCTTGGGGTGGGAGGTTCCCTAAGTGAGTTAGTAAAGGAGATATTTGTGGTATTCTCCATCTCTCTTAAATCTGGGGTAAGATCCTCCAATAATTGATGAATAAAAAGTTTAGCCTGATCAAGACTAACTATTCCATTTGCTTGAGTGGAATCAGGAAGATACTCAGCCATTCTCCCTCGAGAGGTGAGAATAGCAGCAGACGGTCGAACGACTGCATAGGAAGAGCTGCCAGTGATACTCCCTCGATTTTTCGAAGGTAAACTCGTATGGCCGTACAAGTACCTGGGAGTCCCACTATTGTTTATGCAATCAACACCTGAGACCATCAGTATTTCGTTGGATTGCTGCTGTGAGGAGTCGGAAAGCAGCAGGAGAAGCTTCCGACGTTTATTGGTCTTAGAAGTGCCGAGGACACCTGCATCCCCCAAGGCTTCCAGTAGTCGAATCAAGTCCAGGCATCAATGCCTGCCAGGTCTGTCGACTCCCTCGGTTTTTCCACTTTGCGCCCCTTGCGCACAGTTGCAGTAGAAAATAAAGCTTTGAACGCATTAGAAAGCTTCTTCAAACGCTTGGAATCCAAACGCTTCATTGCAGGAGAGGACTTACTGCCTCCGGGAATATTCAGGAATCCTGAATCCCGTATTATCTGAAGATTAGACTCAGATATGTCATATAAGTTAAAATATGCGACCTGATCCAAAAAATGAGCTTGAAAAGATTCAAACACATGTGGAGGATCATAAGTGAAAAACTTATGACCTGCACGATTCTCGCTAGATCCAAGGTAAGCACAAATCACGAGGCGAGCACCAAGCTTGTTAGTTAGTAGTTCCAGTGGAATCATCACAATGGCTTTACAGCCGAAAGGATGCAACAGAGAAGGAGAAACACCAGTCGTGTTATTCCGTAGTTGAGTGGGTGTTTGAAAGTTCAAAATCCCCTTTGGTGTTTGATTTAAAAGCAAGGCGGCCATCTGAACCGCATCAGGCCAAAAAGGTAGTGGTACACAACCCAGAAGTAGCAAAGTTCGGGTTTTATCCTGAATTTCTCTATTCTGCCTTTCCGCTGTACCATTTTGATAGGACGAGTATGTATTCGTGAATTTGTGCAGAATATCTTTTGCAGTGAAGTAATCTTTCAATCCGTCATGACGGAATTTTTGTTCGTTATCATAGCGGATCTCACGAAAATATGAATGAGTACCAAGCAACGTGTATGTAGAATTCACGAAGCTTTGGATTGCCTCAACAGTAGAAGATTTGTAGATAAGGAGTATTGCTGCAATATATCGCGAGTAACGGTCAACTATGATTAGAAAGAATCGTGACTTGTCATAGACTGGTGGTTTATCAAAAGGACCACTAATATCAATTTGTAGAACCTGAAAAGGTCCAGTGACATCGGTTGCACTCGTACTTTCTTTAGGATAGTGTGAAGTCATCTTGGATAGGGGAGACGCTTCACATGTGGGAGAAGAGATGTGCGTGACGTTAGGAGGTATATTCCAAATATTTTTGAGAGCTTCGCATGTCATTCCCTCGCTTCGGCAGAGGTGTTGACCTGAGAGGTTGATCCCTTTGTGTAGTAGCAATTAAGCAGACACATGTGCGACGTTAGAACTCTTATGATGTAACCAAAGATGATTATCCTTAAAGAAGAATGGAATGATAACAGGAGGCACGTTTGAAGAACCAGTGGAAACATAAAAATAGTACGATTTCGTTAAGCCGGAATTGATAATTCAGGGAGAACATGTCCAGCCAAGACGTTGAAGGCTGCCTTAGGGACATAATAAACTTTCGGTAGATTTATGGAACACTTGTCGTAAGACAGAGCGCAAGGTTTCCGTAGCCATAACACTCCATAGATCCATTATTAGCAATTCCAAAAGTAGTATTTGTGTCAGGTATAAAACCAGATAAAAGGGACTTTTCATTCAGAATATGGGGAAGAACTTCCAGTATCCAAAAGAAACTTATAACAAGAATAGTGTTCAATTCAATGGAGGTAGAAGTAGACAAGGTTTGGAAATTTGCAATGCTATTAACCGAGGGAGTAGTTTCTTTAGAAGTAGACTTTTGCGTCTGGATGTTCAGGAAAGATTTGCCATTGTAGTTCAGTTGACCAGACTCCCTTTGTTGTGGTTACTAAACTCCCTTTGTTGTGGTTACTAAACTCCCTTTGTTGTGGTTACTAAACTCCCTTTGTTGTGGTTCAGTTGACTGAACGGACCCTTCCGTTAATTAGAAGAGAACTTGTTTGCATTGTCTATCATCTGGTTTTGAAGCATCACACAAGCCAGAGTCAGTTGAAGTAGATTTACCACCGTTTTCCGGTCGCTGGAGTCAATGGAGCAAATGGCGTTCCGGGTAACTAGGGCCAGTAAGGACCTTCTAACACCATCGATAATATGGTCATCACCATAGTTAAGTTTCTCGAAGTAGCGTATACAGATGTCCTCATAATATGGGGAAGTAATGTGCGAAGTTGTAACAGCTTGAACGAGACTGCATATTTGCGACCGTGTATAGTTACAGTGTTTTCCAAAACTATTCAAACTAGCGTGACAAAATGATTCAAACTAGCGCGACAAAATGTTTCGAACCAAGAAGACAAAATGTTTCGAACCAAGAAGACAGAATGGTTCAAACCAGTGCGACATAATGTTTCGAACCACACTAGCAAAATGTTTCAAACCAATAATTCAAAATGTTTCGTACAGACTCCCAAATGTAGTACGTATGAGGCAATCCTCCAGATTTAAGATTTCAGAATATTGAATTCTAATGCAAGTTGGTGTGAGAAATTACGCCATTTGGTTTGAAAGACTGTGAGAAGGGGCACGAAACATTTTGTCTTGGTTTGAATCATTTTGAAAAACACTGTACAATGCGGCTAGGCCAGGACCGCGCGTCTGCATACAATGCCTTTGTCGCGTACAGTATAAAAGGTCTAATTGTGGTGGCCCTCAGACTGTGAACTTTTCTCACTTGATAAGCTTTTTGTATTGAACTCGTAAGATGTTGAGTGATATCCCGGCAGTAATATTGATAGTCAATTGTTTGTTTGTTTGTTTGTTTGTTTGTTTTGGCGGTGCACGACCTAAACCAAATCACGTGTGCCCCATGGACGTCGCCTAGCGCCGCGACTTTTCTCCTTACCTTTTTTATAATGGACAACTACTCCTTCCATAATAGTTGTATTCTGTGGTACCTGGAAAATGGCCCTGAAATCAGGAATCTGGTTGTAACATGAACACTCCTGAAACTATTGTCAATCATCATTCAAATATGTTAACAATATACTTTTCCACAGTCTATTTAAAGTAACTGGTGTTGGATGGAAGATTTTCATGAACAAAGTCCAGACCTAGTTAACACAATTTGAAGAATAGTTAAAAAAGCAATTTATGATTGATTGCATCCTTATAGTTTCATCCTTTGCTTGCCTATTTTTCTACAAGGAGTAGCAAGATTTACCTGATATTTCAAAAAGCTTCTAGACTAGTCTTTAACGGCCTCTCAAATTAATATATCTAGACCTAGATCTTGACTACTAATTTCTAGACTTCTAAGCTCGAGGGATATACAGGAGCGATCTACAATTACTAATCATCCCTTAATGTCTCAATTTTCCTGCCAATCATATTCCCAAAGATTTAAAGGTTACGGAAACATGGTTTCATTAACCAAAATGAAATTCTTGCTTTATTACGCTTACTTTTGCTCCTGCTTTTTTTGCTTTACCCACAGATACTGATTCCAATTCTGGTGAAATTGAGATGAATGCTGGTACTGGTGCTGGTGCTGCTGCTGGTGCTGGTGCTGGTACTGCTGCTGCTGGTGGTGCTGGTGCTGGTGCTGGTACTGCTGCTGGTACTGCTGCTGCTGCTGCTGCTGCTGGTTTTGGTGCTGGTTTTGGTGCTGGTGTTGATGTTGATGCTGATGCTGTTGATGCTGATGCTGTTGATGCTGATGCTGTTGATGCTGATGCTGTTGATGCTGATGCTGTTGATGCTGATGCTGTTGATGCTGATGCTGTTGATGCTGATGCTGTTGATGCTGATGCTGTTGATGCTGATGCTGTTGATGCTGATGCTGTTGATGCTGATGCTGTTGATGCTGATGCTGTTGATGCTGATGCTGTTGATGCTGATGCTGTTGATGCTGATGCTGTTGATGCTGATGCTGTTGATGCTGATGCTGTTGATGCTGATGCTGTTGATGCTGATGCTGTTGATGCTGATGCTGTTGATGCTGATGCTGTTGATGCTGATGCTGTTGATGCTGATGCTGTTGATGCTGATGCTGTTGATGCTGATGCTGTTGATGCTGATGCTGTTGATGCTGATGCTGTTGATGCTGATGCTGTTGATGCTGATGCTGTTGATGCTGATGCTGTTGATGCTGATGCTGTTGATGCTGATGCTGTTGATGCTGATGCTGTTGATGCTGATGCTGTTGATGCTGATGCTGTTGATGCTGATGCTGTTGATGCTGATGCTGTTGATGCTGATGCTGTTGATGCTGATGCTGTTGATGCTGATGCTGTTGATGCTGATGCTGTTGATGCTGATGCTGTTGATGCTGATGCTGTTGATGCTGATGCTGTTGATGCTGATGCTGTTGATGCTGATGCTGTTGATGCTGCAGTGGATGGCATTAATGTTGGTCAATTGGGTTTGGGTAACCTTAGTCAATTTAGCTTCGGTAACATGAGTCAAATTGGTCTCGGTGGTGGCCAGGCTGGGTCTCCTATTACTGTCGGCCCAGAAATGGAACAATCCCTGCAAGAAGGTCTTGCCATTTTGTTGACTTCTGCCCACAATTTGCTTTTCCGTATTTACGAATTGGCTGAAAGTAATGGTTTCGATTTGGAAAGTTTGTTTAATCTTACAAATTCAAACGAGGGGGACACAAAAAAAACGTCTCCATTAAAAATGTGATTTTAAGTGTTCTTGGATACAGTGACTTGTTGAAGGATAGCTTGCTGACGATGTTGAGAAGTGCTGATATAGAGGAGGTGAATAAGTTTGCTTTTTGGAATCAACTGGAGACGAAGTAAAGATTGATTTTTTTGAAGCAACTGATGACGTGATGTATAAGTGTGTGAATGTTATGAATGTTAAGTCTAGTGTAGATGTGGTTAATCCACGACGCCGATACTTCCTGCGAGCACCTGCATGATCAGGAGAGAGTTACAGAAGTGCATGTAAACTTCTAGCAAGAATCTATTTTTAGATTGATGATCGGCCACGCATATTCGTACCTCGGATGGGGGTGTGTGTGCTCGCAACGAAAAAAAGTCTCCCCAGTTCCTACATAGTGCATTCACACAGCCCCCTTTGAAAACTATATAAGAAGGAGTAAGTCCCCCCCCCCACCCCCAACAAAAAGAGTCGGGGAATTCAATAAATCTCCTAATTTAGTAATAAAGGGAATAAAGACATTAATTTGTATTAGTTTAGGTTGATTATTGGGGATTAAAGAAGGTTTGGAGAAGAAGTATTGCTGAACGCGCAACGATATTATAGTCTTCAATGTGCAGTCAGACAGGGCGAGTGAGACACCAAGTATGCGTGACATGCTAAGGTTTCAACTAAGCATAGGAAATACGAAATATGCACAGTTACATGTGAATGACTAGTACGAGTGATCTGAGTATGAGTGCTTCAGGTATGTTTCAGGTATGTTTCAGGAGTTTCTTCTTCCTTTCTTTTTTTCTTCCTTTCTTCTTCTTCTATTCTTCCATTCTTCTTCTATTCTTCCATTCTTCTTCCATTCTTCCATTCTTCTTCCATTCTTCTATTCTTCTTCCATTCTTCCATTCTTCTTCCATTCTTCTTCCATTCTTCTTCCATTCTTCTTCCATTCTTCTTCCATTCTTCTTCCATTCTTCAACACCCTTACCTCACAAAGTAATGAAATGCGTCTACGATAATCACACTATCGGTCCAATCACGCTATTTCTACACAGGTGAAATTGTATGCTAGGCGATAATAAAACTGCACTTGGCCGTGCCCGATGGCTTAAAGCTACCTTACTTCTTGAACTAGGTAGCATGCAGCACGGCAGCACTCTGCGAAGTACGGTGACCCACCACTAGTTCTCCTACAACTATTACACATGGCGAGACACCAACCAGCCAATAGAAAGAATTGAGGCCTATTCCTCGGGTTTATTGTAGTAAACACTTTTTGTTTCCAGGTTTCGAGGCAATAAAAGCTCCTTTCTTGTTGCACCTGTCACACCATGTGCATAATATTATGCACTTGCGCGAATCTCAATTTCACACATGCAGAATAAGATGAACAAGTTCTGAGGATCCCAATACGGTTAAAGACCAGCGATTTTAAAACGGCAAAAAAAAAAAAAGCTCAGCACAATCCTTTTAACAAGATACCCCAGAATAATGGAGCAGTATGCAGGCCGACCGATGTTCGGCCCTCAAATGGAGTCCTTTCTTGTTTTTTTTCCTTTAAGGGTCTAGAATTCCAGAACGCATAATAGCCGCTCAACAGGCTTGGCTTGAAGTATATGGTCATATTAAGAAAAGTACATCTACATCTGTAAGTCTAAGTATGCAATGAGGCTTAACAACACGCCATTACCGAAAAGGAGATGTTAATCAAAAAAAAAAAAAAAAAAAAAAAAAAAAAACTGTTTTACCGCACACTATTTAAACTAACCATAATCTATATACTTGAGCATAATCTTCAGTAATGTTAAAAACCTTTTATATCTTATTGTCTTTTGTACTTGCTCTTTCTTTGGGGTTTCCAATAGAACTGACAGATGTGAATGATGTGATGAATGAAGATGGTCAGGATGTATATAATACATCATCGCAGCAAAAAGGTTTCAAAATGGACTTTAATGTCTTATATGGAGATTCTATTCAAGATGCTTCCATATACAAAAAAACAGGACTTGCAAAGAGATCGGAAGGGTCTGCTGCGCTTAAACTTCTCAATATGCAAACTTTTTACCTGACTGTTGTTTTGATGGGTTCCAATAAAGATCGGTGTACAGTTTTAGTGGATACAGGATCTTCCGATTTATGGGTCATGAGCAGAGATGTCATCTGTAAAAGTCCTAGAGAAAAAAGAGACGAGGAAATTGAAGAAATTGATGATTTTGAAATCTTTAAAAAATCCTCCTATTCTAATATCTCCGATACTGAATATTATAGGGAAAGAGAACATGGTTCAGTATTATTTCCAGAACAGGACCATGTTAAAAACCCACATTTGATTCTGCGAGCCCGCGTGTTTTTGCCAAGTAATGAAGAAAATCAAAATAAAATATGCACAGCTCTTGGATCTTTTGATACCACCAGCTCCAAATCTTTTAAACGCAATGATACTGCTCCTGATTTCAATATCATATATTTGGACCGTTCAGATGCAAGTGGATTTTGGGGCACCGATATCGTTGGCTTCTCTAATAAAGAAGTTAAGTTGAGTTTTGGTGTGGTCAATAAAACCCTGGCTACTGAGGGAGTCTTGGGCATTGGTTCAGCACTTGGAGAGCTGACCGTTATGAAACGCCAAAACAGCTATACCTATGATAATTTCCCTATGCAGCTAAAGAATTCGGGTATTATTGAGAGGATTGTTTATGCCATACATTTAAACAAATGGCGCAGGTCTACAGGTTCCATTTTATTTGGAGCCGTTGACCATAAGAAATATACTGGCAAATTACAAACCATTCCTGGTTTGAACATGAGCATGAATGTCAAGCTTGACCAAATTTACTTGGAAGCAAATGGTCCTCAGAGAATGACCATTTCCAAAGAGCCCATTAGTGCTCTTTTGGATTCAGGCTCAACATACCAATATTTACCCAGCAGCGTCATTAATACTTTGGTGCAACTGATGAAAGGCAAGTTCTCTAAAGAAAAGGGCTTTTATACTGTGGATTGTAAGTATAAGAAAAAGCCATTGAACTTGGTCTACGATTTTTCCGGCATAAAAATCAAGGTCCCAATATCTGACTTTATACTTACGCACAGGGGACTCTGTTACTTGGGCGCGCACTCGTATGATACGACTGCCAACCTGTACCCTGGAGCCATTTTGGGAAATAACTTTCTCCGAAATGCATATGTTGTATTTGATTTAGAAAGTATGGAGATTTCCATGGCCCAGGCAAGTTATACTGATGAGGAGGATGTGGAGATGGTCACCACTACTATACCACGAGCCGTCAGGGCATAAACTGTATGACGAATGACTTGTCTCAGAAAAAAAATGCCTTTATTGATGATTATCGAGTGACCAGATCACTTGAAACTAAAAAAATTTGATGTTTTCCTACCACATAGATGCGAGTTCATCTTTATAATAATATATTTTATTCTGTAAATAAAAGAAGTAATGGTGATGGTGGTAGAGTGATAGAGTGATACTATGATACTATGAGTGAAACTATGGGAGTAGTAGTTTTCTTAGGTTCTAAGGTGGACTGGACACAGGTATTAGGCATGATAATGTCATTTTGATTGTGATAGTTTATATTGTAGTCCTAATTTATGACCCTAATTACATTGTAGTGCTCCTACTTGTTGTAGTAGTATCACTAATGGTGGAGCAGTAATAAAAATAATGTAGTCTTTATCCACGCAGGTTTTCCAAAGTGGGGAAATAAAAGGCTCTCTAGTTAGCAGCTTGTAGACTTTTTCAACATATCTGAGTAGGGCACTAACCATTGGAAAGATAGTTTTTTATAGTTAATTTTTTATGGATGAATTTCATTTACATGGGTGCGACATGTCACATTTTTACTGCGAAATACATAAATCTACATTTGTTATAAATTTAAAACACTCCCAAAAATCAGAACCTGGTTTAATAGACCCCAAAATTAAAACCGGTATATTAAACCATATTAATTTCCTAATGGAAAAGTTCAGAAAAAAATACTACTTTTTCTGACAAAACCCGTACATCCCTACTCTACTCTACTACTCTATGTGCAGGCTATTGTACTATTATTTCAACAAGTGAGAATCTGTAAATGACTAATTTGAGAATCAGTAAATACAGTGTTTTCCAAAACTATTCAAACCAGCGCGACAAAATGGTTCAAACCAGTGCGACATAATGTTTCGAACCACACTAGCAAAATGATTCAAACTAGCGCAACAAAATGTTCGTACCCCTTTGCACAGTCTTTCAAACCAAATGGTGTCATCGAAATTCTTCAAATTATTTTCGTAAGATAATACGAAAAATCGAAATAATCAACCACCGCCCCCTTTTTTCCTCTTTTTCCTCTTCTTTATTTATTTTTTATTTTCTATTTTTTTTTGTTTTTTGTTTTGTCGTAGATTTCAGAATATTGAATTCTAATGCAAGTTGGTGTGAAACATTACGCTATTTGGTTTGAAAGACTGTGAGAAGGGGTACGAACATTTTGTCGCGCTAGTTTGAATCATTTTGCTAGTGTGGTTTGAAACATTATGTCACACTGGTTTGAACCATTCTGTCTTCTTGGTTTGAATCATTTTTTTCGCACTGGTTTGAATCATTTTGAAAAACACTGTACACGACAAATTTGTTGGTAAAAAGTAATTTCCAAAAATATCCAATGGTATAATATTCTTTGACCTCGGAACAGCAACTGTATCAGATAATCAAGGCTCGACGGAAATGGACTTTCTCACACATCACTCCATAAATTCGACCATTGCCCTCTCTTCATTAATATTGAATTGATTTCTTTGATGTTTAAATGGTAAGCTCCAACTGTGGGCTTCTAGAAATCTCCATTGGTACTCATAATGTTTGACAATATTTGGCCAGGTTATTCTCAATCCATTATAAGAGCTAAACCAAGAAGCTTGTCCTCATTTCTATAAAGAACCTCTGACTATCTTCAGATGATATCCAGATGTCTTCTTTATATAGAGGTTATAGAAGGAACTTCCCAAAGCATCTTTATAAGGGGAATTCAAAAGGTTTAAAAGCGGAAGCAAAAGTCCATATTGCGTGCTCCAGACTATGTCACAAGCAAGACCATAATGACCATAGCGGGTGATCGAGTTTTAGAACTCTTAAACTCAAGAAGACCACCACATTTCCCCCACTTGTTGCGCATTATTGGCTAATCCATGGACAACTCTTGAATTGGAAAAGATTGACCAAAAGGTTATCACATTTCTTTGAGTGCACCGTTGCTGAGGTTATTCTGGGGAGTACTATCCCTCCATTGAGTATTCAATGGTACCGACATGAGGATTCCAAATCCTTGTTTCTATTATTTCACAACTCTTTTGACAGTCCGAAAACCTATATAGAAAGGACACTGATGTTCCTTCTCCCTGCTTAGCGCAAACATGGCGTTTATCCCTTCTAACGACGCTTCTAGGTTTGTCTAGATCTCCCGGTTGTTTTTTCGCTCGCCCACTGCTATAGAGAGGATGAGGAACTTCTCCTCTCAGTAGTCACCCTAATTCAACAGGATTGAACATTGTTAATTTTTCTCTCCAACTATATAAAAAAGAACAAGGAGCCTGTCTAACACACACTAGGTAGGGCTAGGTTTTTTTTTTTCTTGGACTGCATGTTAGGTCATTAGATGATGCAGGATCTCACACAT
This sequence comes from Metschnikowia arizonensis, assembly GCA_002370875.1. Lineage (NCBI taxonomy): Eukaryota > Fungi > Ascomycota > Pichiomycetes > Serinales > Metschnikowiaceae > Metschnikowia > Metschnikowia arizonensis. Next base: position 19,127 of record NLAU01000629.1, read on the forward strand.
TTATGGTAGGGTAGGTTCAGATGCATAGAAAAATCTAAGCTTAATTGTTTGTGCTGGAAATAAAAGTATGAATTGTGTCTGCTTGGGGTATGCACACTGTATACTATGTAAAAACTGCTGACACACTAGACCTTTCCTAGAAACTATGCCTATGACCTCCCAAATATTTATATCAACTTTCAATATACACACATTATTGAACATTGTATTTTCCAGGACTGCACATAAACTTGTCGTACAAGGCGAGAATAAAATGCAAATTCCTTGGGTTCGAAAGGGGTATTTTGGACAGGCTTGGCAAGTAAATACGATACCCTATCTCATGTCAAGCTATCTGAAAGTACCTTCTGGTAGTAGCTTTTATCACCTTTAGCACCTTTTAGCAGCTTTTATAACCTTTAACACCTTTCCCTCATCTTGTGTGCATGTACAGGACAAAATCTAAAGATTAATTCACCCCTCAGCGTTATAACACAGGTAATTCATAGTCTTCAATAATACGAAAAAAAATTCTGATGGGTCAAGAATTAAGGAACATTTTGGTATATGCAGCCACAGTTGTTAACTTAATTAATTTTATTAAAAAAGTGCGAGGGGCTTCCTTTTATATTGGCTCATACCCCACTTTTTGCTTTTGTGTTTGCTCATACCCCACTTTCTCCCTTAATATATTTCCTCTTTTGTCAAAAGGCAACCAACTTTCTCAATGTGGAAGTCACGTGTGATTGATTGCCCCAGCATTTAAAAATCGCGCACTTCCACCAAATCTAACAATTTACCTTTCTTTAAATCTGTTATTATCAGCGTGATGTATATACATTACCAAAGACTTTGTGTCCATCCTTAAGATACTTAAAACCAATTGGTATGATTTAAAGAAATCTATTTATATTGAAAACAAAATTAAATCAAAAAAAATTATAGACTTCTAAAATAAATCACGATTAGTGGGTGATTACAATAACAAAGCAGCGAAACCAAGAATAAAGGCACCCATGGCGTTCTTGGAAGCTCCATTGACAAACAGAGAAACTGATGGAACAGTGATGCTGCTAAAAATGGTGCTGGTGGTGTTCTGTTCGGACGCACCGTGGGACTTTGGACTTGGCGCAAATGTAACTTGGTTTGTGTTGACAGTGTTGGAACTCTTGACAGGCTGGTTAGCACCGTTAGATGTCTTGACAGGCTGGTTAGCAGTGTTTGAAGTCATGACTGGAGTGTTGATGGTGTATGTTTCATTGGTTTGCTTGTGATAAGGAGCACTTGGATTTTTAACAGGACTGGATGGCTTGGCCTGGTCGTAGGTCTTGACAGCGTCAGGAGTAACGAAAATGACAGTAGTTTCAGGAACAATACAAACTCCAGTGATGGTCAAGGTGGTGGCAGTGGTAATAGTCGTGGTGGAGGGGTGGCATCCGTCGTTACATGCGGTGAAGGTGATAGTGGTTTCTTCTGGGCAGTAAGTGATGTAGTCAGTGTGAGTGTTCCAGACAGTGGTGGTAGAAGCAATAGGCTTAACAGCATTCTCAGAAGCGGCAGACTCATCAGCGGAAGTTGGAACAGACTCAACAGTGGTTTCAGGAACAATACAAACTCCAGTGATGGTCAAGGTGGTGGCAGTGGTAATAGTCGTGGTGGAGGGGTGGCATCCGTCGTTACATGCGGTGAAGGTGATAGTGGTTTCTTCTGGACAATAAGTGGTGTAATCAGTGTAGGTTTTCCACACGGTGACAGGAGTAGAGCCCTCACACTTGGTACAGATGGTTTCAATGGAGGTGGTTTCCTTTGTGACGGTGGTGGCATTCCACTTGGAAGAGTTGTCGATAGAGGTTGTATTGGCATCAACCAGGGTATAGTCAGAAGCCTCAGGAACGGAAGCCTTAGGAGCAGAAGTCTCAAGAACGGAAGCCTCAGGAACGGAAGCCTTAGGAGCAGAAGTCTCAAGAACGGAAGCCTCAGGAACGGAAGCCTTAGGAGCAGAAGTCTCAAGAACGGAAGCCTCAGGAACGGAAGCCTTAGGAGCAGAAGTCTCAAGAACGGAAGCCTCAGGAACGGAAGCCTTAGGAGCAGAAGTCTCAAGAACGGAAGCCTCAGGAACGGAAGTCTTAGGAACTTTAGAGTGAACGGAATCTTCATCTTCGTACTCACAGTATTCAGTATCCAATGGTTCCTCAGGATGTTTGTGACCGTGGGAGTCAGACTCACCATTGTGACCGTGGGAGTCAGACTCACCATTGTGACCGTGGGAGTCAGACTCACCATTGGGACCGTGGGAGTCAGACTCACCATTGTGACCGTGGGAGGCAGACTCACCATTGTGACCGCGGGAGTCAGACTCACCACTGTGACCGTGGGAGTCAGACTCACCATTGTGACCGCGGGAGTCAGACTCACCACTGTGACCGTGGGAGTCAGACTCACCATTGTGACCGTGGGAGTCAGACTCACCATTGTGACCGTGGGAGTCAGACTCACCATTGTGACCGTGGGAGTCAGACTCACCACCGTATTGGCCGTGGGAGTCAGACTCACCACCGTATTGGCCGTGGGAGTCAGACTCACCATTGTGACCGTGGGAGTCAGACTCACCACCGTATTGGCCGTGGGCAGACTCACCACCGTATTGGCCGTGGGCAGACTCACCACCGTATTGGCCGTGGGCAGACTCACCAGCATATTGGCCATGGAAAGAGACAGAGCGAATATTTGTTTCCACCTCCTTCACCACAATCTTCACATTGATACAACCCTCAGACTGGGGGTGGTGCAAAATGATTCGAGCGTTATTATCGCCAGATTTAGGACAGGACATGACAGGAAAATCGATCAAGCCCGCTTCTTGGATATTAAATTTAGTAAGAGTAGATTCTCCACTATTTCCATAACCCATAATTCCATTGAAAAAACCAATCATAAGGTTTTTGGAAGATTCCACAAATTCGAACGTTGTGTCTTCGACCTGGATTATTTTGAAATAGTCGGGGGATATTTCGTCATCGCCATAAGTAAGGGAAAAGGCCCCATCCATTTCTTCTCCATGAAGAGCCTTCATCTCACCAGAAGGCAATTTCGCATAGAGGTTACACTTGGAAGTTGAAGCTACAAGAGCAGCGTAAATTGAAAGAAGGGTTAAGCGAGTGAACTTCATGATTTTTGATGACGAAAAAAATGAGGCCAGGATGGTGGTCTTTTAAAGCATGGAATGGGAGGCAAGGCAGATGTGGTGGAAAGGCAGTGGAATGCGCAGACATGCAGAAATCTCGGCTAATGCTCAGCCCTAGACGAGTGAGTCAAGTCAAGTCAAGTCAAGTCAAGTCAAGTCAAGTCAAGTCAAGTCAAGTCAAGTCAAGTCAAGTCAAGTCAAGTCAAGTTCAAGGTCAAGTCAAGTCCCAGTCCAAGTCCCAGTCCAGATCACTCTTTTCATTTCTCGGCTGAAATTATGCATGCTAATTTCGCGGGTTTAGATGCAGGCCGCTAATGCACATTTCGCCAACTCCGCCAGGAACGAGAAATCCCTCATGCACTAAAATGTATAGAACAATATAGGAATGGATAATAAGCAGGAATAATAAAGGGTAATTAGAGTTAGTGTTAGGTCTGGGAGGGAGGGAGTGTATCTAGACAACTAGAACTAGACAACTAGAACTAGGCAACTAGACCAAGATAACTAGACCAAGACAACTAGATTAGTATGTGTGTATGCAGGATTGTATACCAAATTCTTGCAGATTTTGAGGCGTACGTTTACTCTCAGTAATCAACTTGTGCGAATAGAGGTTACGCACTGCGCGCGCAAGGTGGCTTATGCCTAAACAATTGTCAAGAAATTTGGAAAAATAAAGGCGCGTCAAAGTCACAATATGCACTTCAATTTTATACCACCTTTGTTGATTTGTGCAACATGATTAATTTTCTTTTGGCTAAATTTAGCAAAGTTCTTAGAAAGGAAACCAAACAAACTGTGATCCAGTAAACCAAACAGTGAACCAAATCAGTAATCAAAACAGGAAGCCAAACAGGAAGCTGGTAAACCAGTGAACTATCCAGTAATCCATCCACTTACTGACATGGTTATTAACCCTTTGTGAATACCCTCATAGATACAGAGAAGGGAAATTCAAAAGTCATTTTTTAAAACCAAACCAAGTCCAAGTTAAGTGCTCCCAAGGTTTCACTAGCAACACGATAATAACCGGGTGATTGCGATTGGGAGGAAACTCAACACCACCCATTCTCTGATGATCACTTGGTTCACTTAGGAAATGAGCTTCAACGTATCATCCAACTAATCATTGCCCTTACGCCATGGGCCACTTAGTGCTGAAGAATAAAATTTTGAGTGTTTAGTTGCTGAAGTCATGGGAGGAGTTCAAGATCCCAAAAACTCCCTTTTGTATTTCACAAGAACTTTTAAATAGGAGGAACCTAAAGGAGGAACCTAAAGGAGGAACCTAAAGGAGGAACCTAAAAGGATCTCCCATCTTCCAGCATTAACGCCTGACTCTAAGACAATGGCGTATTCCTTCCCTCTTTGACGCTTTAAATTAAGTTTTTGACCGAGGTCTCTCACTCCTCACTTGCTCTTCTCTGGTCCGAGCTTTTAACTTTTGAGACCTGATCATTTGATTTTCTTCAACCACAATTTATAGATTTGTAATAAAGTGATATAAATCCCGTACATCACAGTATTATAGTCTTCAGTCTGAACAAATGTCTTGGCCAGGAGAATGGTGGACTCATTGATAAGCACTTAGATCTTTGTACGATTTACCGGCAACCAAGAAATGTCCAGTATACCTAAGATTAAGAAGTTTCAAGGGCGGATCAAGGTATTCTCTCAGTCCATAATGGTCCCCAACCCACTTAACATCACCAAGTTGCTCCGTAACTTCCAAATATTAAAGCCCTTGTAAAATTACTTGTTAAGAATAAAAATTTGTTTGGAAAAATATCCGCTGGGGGTGGCCCTTATATAGACCTTTTCGCCCCGCCCTGTTTATTTGCAGCCACTATTTATGCAGGCGTGCGGGGTGCGAAAAATATATAAGCAGGGCTTGCGCATCCCCTTATTTTGAATAATTTATGAGCTTATCAATGGAAGTCAAGAAGTTACTAGTCTATTCAGTCTATTCAGTCTATTCAGTCTAGTCCAGACTACAGTCTACAGACTACAGTCTACTATGGTCTAGTAGTTTCCGGATGAAGTGGTTGGGAACCTTACCCATTGGATTATCGTCCAGAATATGAGGACATCTTGTTGAAGGAGGCAGCAAGATAAAGAAAGGCTGTGATAACCAGCATATGAGCAGATGGGATGAGCTTTTCTAGACCATGTACCAATCACAATCCTATTATCTGTCCTTTGCTACCATGCCGGACCAATGGATTAACAAGATCAAGAATCAAGAATTAACGAACACTCAAATTATGGTGTCATGTTGCTCCCCCATGTGGCTTCAGAGGACTACACTGTTGGGTATATGGGAATCTCAGAATTTCTGAATCACGGTATCTTCCATTGTGGATGGCTCATACACGGCTGCGATTCTTATGTACAGGTCTGATTCTGTTGAAGTAATCCAATGCTTTATGAATGGATCAAGAATAAAAGAATCAAGAATATGAAAAAGATGAAGAAGATGAAGAAGATGAAGAAGATGAAGAAGATGAAGAAGATGAAGAAGATGAAGAAGATGAAGAAGATGAAGAAGATCAAGAATATCAAGAATATCAAGAATATCAAGAATATCAAGAATATCAAGAATATCAAGAATATCAAGAAAATGTTTTCACTAGCAGAAAACTCAGACACGGAATCTATCATTGACTACCATCAGACCCTTTCCAGAATATTAACTCATTGATCCAACAGAAGCAAATATATGGTGGCTGCACAGCTCAGATTAGACTTTAAACCATTCCTAGTCATTTCTAAGATGAATGCGTTAAATTAGTTGAACTTGGATTTTTCAATATGAACTATTAACCATAAAAGGCTTCACAGAAACAATTATATGTATTTATAATTGATAACTATGGAAAAAAAGGTTAGGAAATATGGTTTTATTGTTAAATCTATTGAAATCCAATGAAACGTCTGTTCCAGTTTATGCAACGGTTTATGGAAATTCGCAAAAACTAATGTTGGATTTTGTGTGAAAAATAGGACACTGGAGTGACTGGCAGGGTGACTGACTCAGTCAAGATAGAGTAAGTGATTGACTGCTGATTGACTGCTGATTGACTAGTGACTAGTGACTACTACTACTACTACTACTACTACTACTACTACTACTACTACTACTACTACTACTACTACTACTACTACTACTACTACTACCACTACTACTACTACTACTACTACTACTACTACGACTACAACTTCGACTACTGACTAGTATATCTAGGTCTATGACTAATCCAACTCTAAGGATACTTATAACTACTTAGTCTTATTCTAGTCTACAAGTATAAATGTTATACAGGGTATGGTCAAAAGAAAGTCCAGCTCTAATCTATATAATACGATTAGAGAGTAGTAGAAGTAGATAGTAGACTAGTGAAAATGACTGACTAGTACTATTACCTAGTACTATTACCTACGCACTGAAGACATGAGTTATTTAACAGTCTTCCTAGGTATGAATCTCTTTCAACAACAATCTTGGTTCTTCTTGGTTCTGCATGGAAAAAAAACCCCATAAATTGAACTTTTAGGGACTAAGAAGTTCGAACATGTTTTAAGTCACTGGTACTAGCTGAGTGAGTGATCAATAAATCACCATTTTACTGATACTCATTTTAGTGGGAGTGCAAGAGTGCGAATGGGATGCGAGCGCTCTAGAATACAGGTCAAGTGTCGCGAACGACTGACTAGTCAAATGACTGAGCTGAATAGTGTACTCTATTTAATATCCTTAATAGTGATTTATAGTAGGAAAATGGTACATAATACTTAGTGACTCTAGTAAATTCTAAAGATTTCTACCATCAATTCTTTTGGACATAGCTAACGGTTAAAGGCCTCTGATAGAAACTTCAACTTGGCCAGTACTAGATGTTTTGAAACTTACATTAACTATACATATTACAGATGGTATCCAGACTCCAATCCCCACAATTACAGAGATGGAGGTATATTATTGATGGAGTAGATAATTATATTTCATGCCAAAGGACTGACCCAAGACCTGTAGGTGGTACTACTCTACAATTATAACACTTGTAAGTGTTTGTTTGAAAGCTGGTGTGTAGAAAACTACGAAAGGGCCTACCAATGGGACTATGAGCGCTTTAGAATACCAAGTCAAGTGTAATGAGGAAGCTAGGTAAAATTCATAGTGATGTCAATGAATGTAGTGTGAAGAACTACTATGTCACATGGGTATGGGACTACCATGGAGTAAATCACCTATCAGTAGTAGAGTAGTAGAGTAGTAGTTCTTCCTCTCAATAGAAAATCACTATCACTACTACTAGTATAGAGTAGTGCTAGTTGTGAGGTAGTAGAAATCCTATGGGAGGAGTACTATGACTATCACTAGTAGAAGTATCTCTATCTCTAGTAGTAGTTCTTAGTAGTGTAGTAGTAATTCTTGTTGTAGCTCTGAATTGTCAGTACATTGATTGACTAGTTGATATTCTAGCGTACCCGTCGGTCGCCACGACATCCTTGGCTGCCTTGGGTGTTTTCTCGCTGACAAGCCTGCACATTGGCACATTCGCTGTCCATAATTTTCTACATGATTAAATGAGTTGTAAAATGGTGATTTAATTGAGGGAGTTGAGAGAAATTGAGGGAGTACACACTACTAAATAATAAAATAATATAATAATAGAATAATATAATAATATAATAATATAATAATATAATAATAGAATAATAGAATAATATAATAATATAATAATATAATAATATAATAATAGAATAATAGAATAATAGAATAATATAATAATATAATAATAGAATAATAGAATAATAAAATAATAAAATAATAGAATAATATAATAATAGAATAATATAATAATATAATAATATAATAATATAATAATATAATAATATAATAATATAATAATATAATAATAGAATAATATAAT
>NLAU01000630.1:0-16104 GCA_002370875.1 Metschnikowia arizonensis
CATCCAATAATTCAATGTTTCATCCAATAATTCAATGTTTCATTCAATAATTCAATGTTTCATCCAATAATTCAATGTTTCGTACCCCTTCTCACAGTCTTTCAAACCAAATGGCGTAATTCTTCACACCAACTTGCATTAGAATTCAATATTCAGAAATCTTAAATCTGGAGGATTGCCTCATACCTACTACATTTGGCAGTCTTGCTGTACCAATCAATGGTCAAAACGGACGGAACTGAACTGGTTTCTTGTTATCCTGTATACAACAACTTGTATTTCGATGTCACCATTTGGTTTGAAAGACTGCAAAGGGGTACGAACATTATTGAAACATTTTGAAAAACACTGTAGATACGTCCAATACGCAACAATCTGAAAGAAAAATCAAAATTATGTAAAATTAAAAAGAGAAATAATAAAAATCAAAAGATGAGAACTAATTTGCAATTAGTATTTTACCGTGAATGAACACGTATAACTTAAGCATATAAATGTGTCAGATCCCCAAGGGTCACACTACCCGTGGGAGTAAATCACCTACCTTATGGCATCAGACGTGGATTGCCAAACAAGTGGGAAATCAATCCATCCATTCCCTAGTCTCACCGGAATTGTCTCGCTCCGATTAGGACGTACACATGCCCCAAATTGTATATAAGCCCCGGATCCCTCTTTGTGAGAATCTCCACAAATAAACAGAGTTTTGGAAGTACTAAACAATCATAGAGAATCTAACAATGCCCCTATTACGGATATATTTAGGTTATATGGGATGATCGATTCTTGGATACCTCCACCTCCCCCATAATTATTGTTTTATTCTTCTTTTAATTATTTATATTTAAATAAATCAAAAAGTTTAATGATTATAAACTTAGAATTGGTGTTAACATGTATAAATTTTATACATATAACCTTGGGAGGGTAACATGATAAATATTTATTTTAAGTTCATACTTATAGTCATAATATGCCCTATAGTTTCAGTTTTATATTTTACTGTATTTAATAATAGTAAAAATGATTATGTTTAATTGTTCAGTATTTCCAAAACTTATTCGTGGATGGATTCTCACAAAGAGATCCTTATATACAATTTTGGAGCATCTGTACGTCCTAATCCGAGCGAGACAATTCCGGTGAGATTCTGTAGACACTGACAAATCCGGTGAGAGTAAGAAATGGATGGATTGCTTTCCCACTTGTTTGGCAATCCACGTCTGATGCCATAAGGTAGGTAATTTACTCCCACGGGTAGTGTGATACCCATGGGGGATCTGACATCCCCAGCTGCGACTGTCGATCTATCAGTGGGATGGGGAGTCCGTATTTGCGAGAGTATGCCTCATATAGTTGGGTGTATAGTTGGGTCGTTGGAGTTGTCCTTCGATAATTTTTCCTTCTGGGTATTCGGACGAGCTGCGATAGCTTACTGATAACTTCCGATGGCTCACGATTTCAGTGACCACTAACTGAGATCCGTCACGGTATTCTATGGCTGGAGGAAAGAAGTATTGTCCGTAACTGATTTCAGTAGGCGTTGACTTCAGTAGTCACTTCAGTAGTCATTTCAGTACTGTAGTAGACTGTAGTAGACTGTAGTAGACTGTAGTAGACTGTAGTAGACTGTAGTAGACTGTAGTAGCCAAAGATTCGAAGAAGACGCTTGTCGGGTACTTTTGGGAGATAAGTCTACCGATATTATAAGGGTTACAAACTCATTTGCCATCCCATTTGAAGAAGATGAAAAGAATCCCTCCGTTTGATTCATAGACCACAATTACATCGACTCGATGTGTGAAATGTTCAAGAAAATTAACGCAAAGGAAAAATTGATTGGCTGGTACCATTCAGGTCCTAAACTCAAGGCTTCAGATTTTAAAATAAATGATGTTTTCGTGATGTACACGAGCAATCCTTTGTTAGTTATTGTTGACGTATAGCCTCGCCCTGTATGGATTCCTACAGATGCCAATTTTGCCATGGATGATATAAAGCACGATGGTTCGAAAGCAGAAAGAACTTTTGTGCATGATTCAGTAGTCATTTCAGTAGTCATTTCAGTAATCATTTCAGTAGTCATTTCAGTAATCATTTCAGTAGTCATTTCAGTAATCATTTCAGTAGTCATTTCAGTAGTCTTGATTAGGTAGTCTTGATTCAGTAGTCATTTCACTAGTCATCACTGATGTGGAAAGTAGTGTTTCCTTTGTATTGAGGAGGCATCACGAGTTCGTAATTCACTGGCGAGTGCACTTTGGAAATCTCAAACGCCCCCTTAAACTTCGTGCAAAGCTTCGGAAAAGTTTTCAATTTTGAGAGTCCCGGAGGCCTGAGAGACAAGTGATGTCTATAAACCTGTTGACCTGAGACAAGTAATGTCTATAGACCTGTTTGGGTGCTCCAAAACGAAGGTCCTTGCGTTTCCAGTCGTAGTAAATTTCGCTTTCTCCAAGGATGCCTGATGAGCAGCTATAGCGGTTTGGACTGAGATATCCAAATGTTCTGTGATGTTGATAGCATTCCGGTGCAGTGACTTAACAGGGACAGGGAAACCCAAATTAGCTGGAGCTGTAGGAATGTATCGGAGATGCACTTCAAATCCGGGTAAGACCTCTTTCAACTTATGTTTTAGTATATATTAATATATAGGGATATGTAAGTTGTACCTTACAAGACCGAAGATTTAGACGAGGTGCGAGATGGCTTTTGATTTTCCTTTATCAGCAACCTGCACATAACATATCCACGAAGTACCGTGACTCCGTGACTCCGTGCTCCTAGACCGAATTCTGCTTCGGTATGATAGGAAGAGCCCACATTGAAGAATACAAACCAATGTCGCAATCTGCCTCCCCCAGTTATCACTGTGGTAACTCAGCCTCAAATTCTGAGCCAAACATAAGCAACCACTTTCATGGTTTGTAATCAATCAAATCAAAGAGGCTCCCTTTTATGCTACTGGACATTTCTGTCCATGAACCCCTTACGACATCTGCGTTATTATTTAACAGATGTACCGCCCAGCAAAACTCCCCATAAGACAGTTTCTGAATTTTAAAATTTCAGACTAGAGTCAAGCTCATTAGAGTCTTCTTTCCCCGCTGATTTTTCCTGCCCGTTCCCTTAGCTGTGGTTTCGCTAGATACTAGATAGGGACTGTGGGAATCTCGTTAATCCATTCATGCGTGTCACTAATTACATCACGAGGCATTTGGCTACCTTAAGAGAGTCATAGTTACTCCCGCGGTTTACCCGCGCTTGGTTGAATTTCTTCACTTTGACATTGAGAGCACTGGGCAGAAATCACATTGAGTCAAGGTTTTTGACCATGGCAATGCTATGTTTTAGTTGATCCGTCCAGTTCTAGTTGATCCGTCCAGTTCTAGTCACTCCGTCCAGTTCTAGTCACTCCGTCCAGTTCTAGTCACTCCGTCCAGTTCTAGTCACTCCGTCCAGTTCTAGTCACTTCGATTGTCGAGCAATTGACTAGTCAATAACTCTTTCAGTTTCGACCGACCACTAGAGCCAATCCTTTACCCAAAGTTACGGATCAATTTTGCAACTTCCTTTAACTACCTTATTCTATCAACTAGAGGCTTTTAACCTTGGACACCTGCTGCGGATAGTACGACTTGGCATGGATTATGAATTTACAAGCATTATAATAAGTGTGCACTGGTCTATAAAATAATTCGCAGGTGTTCCATTCCTAAACCTTATCTCAGGTTAATCCATTTCCAAGGTTATTGAATGAAAACTCTTTCCAGAACTTAGTCCAACGTCTTCGTCTTCACATTCCTTACGTTACCATTTCCATATCCAAGTACTACAATTTAATCAGTTTCCCTTTCCCTCCCTAATACAAAATTGTTTAAACAGCTATGCCTGGAGATTACGATCGACTTACCCATGTTCATTTACTGTTAACATGGAACCTTTCCCATTTCAGTCTTCAAAATTCCCATTTGAATATTTGCTACTACCACGAAGAAGTGCACTAGAGTTTGTTCCACTCCACTTCACAGGAAAGCTTTACACAACCTCCACTCCTGCTACTTTTGAAAAAAGAGATAAAGTACTTAGCGCCATCCATTCATAATACCTAATCTACCTATACCTAAATCACATAAATGAGTGGATTTAGCGTCCAGCAGTGTCTTGTCTATACCTAGAGCATGCAGTGCAACCACATGCTAGCAGAATCTATTCTCCCGAGGCAAAGCAGATATTTGAATGGAATGATTTTTTTTAACTATTTCTGCATGTGATACGTGATGGTGTTATAGGTGTGTATATAAGGCAAAAGTCCGAAATCTCGGAAGGTTAATGAGTTTGCATTTTTTCGCACAGTTTGATTTTTGACGAAATTAGGGTTCAAACCAAAATATCGTGAAGATATCCGAAAACAAATTACAAGGCAATTTTGTCTTTTTATCTTTTTTTTTTGGGTTAATGGATGTACGGGTTTATTGTTTTCCAAGAGACCGAAATTTGAATGCATTATGATTTGAGAAGCTAGACTTGGACGACCTGACCATGTCATAATATACTCGAGATAGCATATGAAGAATAATATATATTTATATTTGAAATATTTAATTATGGTGTCATTGCAGATTCATTAGGGATGTACGGGTTTTGTCTTAGCATAAAGTATCTCCACTCTCCCCTCGGAAACAAAGCTCGCCATTCTCCATCTTAACTTCCACTATATCTCCCTCTCGGATATTTCCCTCTATAAGTAACTTGGCCATTGGATTCAACAATAATCTCTGTAACGCGCGGTTCAAAGGCCGTGCGCCATAAACTGTATCGTAGCCCTTGTCTGCTAAATAAGCCTTGACTTCGTCCGAAAGTTTAATACGGATCCTCTTGTCGTCAAGCCTGCCACGGATCTCGTCTAACCGAATCTCCAAGATATTCCTTAACGACTCCTTCGAAAGCCGGTTGAAAATAATTACTTCGTCAAGCCTGTTTAAGAATTCTGGCGGATAATAATGTGTCAAGTTCTCCTTGATGGCACTCTTGACAGATTCCAGGATCTTGCCACTATCGTCTGCATTCTTATCGCCCAAGAGAATCTCCTGTCCAATGTTGGACGTCATCACAATGATGGTGTTGCGGAAGTCAATGTGCTTGCCGTGCGAATCTGTCAATGACCCTTCGTCTAGCACCTGGAGCAAGAGCTTGGACACGTCCTTGTGCGCTTTCTCAAACTCGTCAAAAAGAACCACCGAATAAGGCTTTCTCCTCACCGCCTCTGTTAATTCCCCCCTGTCTTCGTATCCCACGTATCCTGGAGGTGATCCTATCAAACGAGATACTGTGTGCTTCTCCTGGAACTCCGACATGTCGAACCGAATCACCGAAGACTTGTCATTGAAGAGGAACTCGGCCAATTGCTTGGTGAGCTCGGTTTTGCCTGTACCTGTTGGACCCAAGAACATGAACGAAGCAATGGGCTTCTTTTCGCTCGTCAACCCTGCTCTTTGGAGACGCACGGCATCGGAAACGGCATGGATGGCCTCGTCCTGGCCCACCACCCGGCTCTTCAACGTTTCATCCATGTCAAGGAGCTTGTCCTTCTCTCCCTTCATGAGGTTGTTCAATGGGATACCTGTCATTTTGGATATCACTGCAGCAATGTCGTCGGAAGTCACGGAGTCGTGGAGCAACGACGTGGCTTTGATGTGATCCTCAGACTCCGTGATCTTCTGCACTTTCGCCTCCAAGTCAGGGATCGTGGCATATTGCAACTCAGACGCCTTGGCGTAATTTCCATCACGCTGATACTGCTCTAAGTCAAAGCGCGCCTGCTCCAAATCACTCTTGGCCGACTTGATCTCCTCAATGACCTTCTTCTCCAGTTCCCATTTCTCCGTCAACGCCTTCAACTCGTCCTCCTTGACCTTGAGGTCTTTTTCGAGAAGTTCCTTGCGGTCTGCCGAAAGCGCATCGTCCTCCTTACGCAAGGACTCGAGCTCGATCTGAATGGTCATTATCTGCCGGTCCAATTGACCAATGGCATCCGGTTTGCTCTCGTGCTGGAGTCGCAACGTCAGGCACGCCTCATCCACCAAGTCAATGGCCTTATCCGGCAAGAAACGGTCGGTGATGTAGCGATTGGAGTACACGGCTGCGGTGACCAATGCACCGTCCGAGATGCGTACTCCATGGTGTACCTCGTAGCGTTCCCTCAAGCCCCGAAGAATGGAGATGGTATCTTGCACCGTAGGCTCGTGTACAGTGACAGGCGAAAACCGACGAGCCAAAGCCGCATCCTTCTCCACATACTTGCGGTACTCATCGAGAGTGGTGGCTCCACAGAGCGAGAGCTTCCCACGGGCCAATGCCGGTTTAAGGAGATTGGAAGCATCAATGGAGCCCTCGGCCTTGCCCAACCCCATCAAGAGGTGGAGCTCATCAATGAAGAGAATCACCAGGCCCTTCTTCTCTTCCACCTCCGCCAAGATTTTCTTAAGCTTCTCCTCAAAGTCTCCACGGAACTTGGCACCCGAGATGATGGCTGCCAAGTCCAATGTTATGATGTGTTTATCCTTCATGGACTCCGGCACCTCGCCCTTGATGATACGCTGAGCCAAGCCCTCCATGATGGCTGTCTTACCTGTTCCTGCATTACCAATAAGCACGGGGTTGTTCTTTGTTCGCCGCAGGAGAATTTGGATGGTGCGGCGGATCTCCTCGTCTCGCCCGATCACGGGGTCGAGCTTACCGTCGCGGGCCAAAAGAGTGAGATCCTGACCATACTTCTGGAGCGCGGGAACATTATCATCCTGGGGATTTTTTTGTATTTGCATTTGAGCCCGCGCTGAACTGGAGAAGCTTTTTGAGCTGATGATATTTTGGGGTATATGTAGGGGATGTGTGTTGGTGTTGAGCAGCGGAATTTTTTTCCCATTTAGTGTTGAATATAGGGTTTGATTTTGAGTTGGAAATTTTATGTTTCCTAGATTGGAAAATTTTCGGCTAAAAATTAGGGGGACTGAATTTGGGGTTGGGTTTGGGGCTGGCGCTAGGGCTGAGGCTGTAATTCTTTGAAAGGAGCCCCGGGAAATCCTTACCGCCCGTACCTGGGAGTTCCGAGCCAGTACTCTCAACATGTTAATAATTAATTGTGTCAAATATGTGTATTCGTTTGTACTTGATAATCTTAATAAGTATTTGTATTCGTTTGTACTTGATAATCTTAATAAATATGTGTATTGGTTGATTGCTGTCAAGGGTGTTGCTGCGAATATATATATAGTACGCATATCACGTGACTGGAAGTTGCTGGAACCATCTGGAACATGTGCTGGGGTGGGGGAGGGGTGCACTGGAAATGCATAGGAGCCCTGGTTCTATACCGTGGCTTTAGACTGTTTCTTATGACGGGTCCTTTCTAGGGATGTACGGGTTTGTATCGCTTATCCTGGTCATATAGACTACTGTATTTTGCAATCTTGTAGAAATCTCACATCAACACTCTCAAATATTAATCACATGCGCGCCACTAAAACGAATATCACTGTTTAATAAATTACTGAGCAATAAACCCTCTAATTGCTTTTCTCTGATTGTTCAAGAGAAAAACACACTGCCTTTACCTACATTCAACTTATACAGTGTACTTCCAAAAATGTTAGGAAAAATCCTACGAGCACTAGAATTGAGTACTTAGTGTCGGTGGATTCTACTAACGAGGCCTAGCTTAGGCTCAGCCTCAAACCATACCACTCACGAGTATGAGATGGTGTGGAGGTTAGTATTCAAGGAGACTTGAATACTGGGCGCTAGGCACCATGCAAGTGGACTCATGCGAGTTGCCCGCGCCAGTGCCTAATAGGGACTTCTACGGGCCAATATGAAACATCGCGATGTTTCATATCCTGAAGGCCGGCTGTTTCAAGAAATCCCTCAAAGGTTACCCGAAGCAGCAAGGAAGTATATAGAACTAGCAGGTTCGCTTTGAATCCATAGGGATCCCTCTAAGGCATATTACAGTATTCGAATATACAACTGATATAACTTTGTTTTATAAATCCCACAGTCCTGCACAAGTTCTAACAAAAAATGTTAGGACATAACAGGAAGAACAACTGTTAGTCTTATATGTCGAACGTATTCCCTACGTCCTATAGTTTATCATGGTATTTATTGAACCTAGAATAGTCGAGGAACTCCCTTATTTGTCCAAGGGAGGAAAACCTCGCTGTTATATACACTGGTTGTATGCAACCCTGTGTATACATGAAACATCTGCACGTTATATGCAGGTGTTACCCGACCGGGATACCTTGCATCTCAGTATCCTTGTGAAATCGTTTCCTAACAAGAAAAAGAAAGGCCTGTGTGGCGTAATGGTTAGCGCATTTGACTTCTAATCAAAAGATTCCGGGTTCGAATCCCGGCATGGGTTAGGCGGTTTTAGCTCAGTTGGGAGAGCGTCAGACTGAAGATCTGAAGGTCCTGTGTTCGATCCACAGAAATCGCAAATCCTTTTTTTGAAACTACTTTCGTAATGCGAGGCCGTCTTTTACAATATCGCTTCTCATTTACTTTATGGATGATTGCGGTACCCTTTTTATTGACTCTATGATGGCCTGCCATGGTTATAGTCTTTGATTGTTCTTTTCTTCCCAATAATCATCCACATTGTACCCGGGGTGTGGAGTAAATGAAGGAGGTTCTTCAGCTTGCAAACTCAGACTCTGCACTTGTGTAGTGGGTTCAATATCATCTCCATTATTCAAATTGGTGTTCTGCCTTGAACCTTCATCAGCAGGCCTGCTGGTAATCTCGTCTTCAGATCCTTCCCAAAGGTCAGAATTGTACATATGGACTTCATGATATGAAGCATCATCTCGTAATTCGTCACGTCTAGCTTCTGTAGCCTCTTCTCTGGATTCTGTTCTTGGTTGTGTCCATGTTCTGCATTCCGATCTCACAGAATGTATGGCACTAGCCCTATCTGAAGTAGCTTTTAACGACGCAGATTCAGAGTGACTGCTCCCGCATAGAAAGTTGAGTATGGAAGAGAAGCGGCTTTGAAAAAGTGCACTCTTGACATTTTTATCGTTGTTAAAGGCCTCCACATCGTCAATACTGATTCTTCTCCCTAAAACATCCCCCAACTCAAGCTTTTGTTCCATATGGCGGATCAGGTAGTGCCATTCCCAACTAGAGATGAGAATGTACATCTTTAATAGGGTGGGCCCAAACGAAACCCAGACATTCACAAGCCACGCTTCGCTCCATAGTGACAACATGAGCACGCTGACTATCATGTACAACGCAATGTTAAACCACGTTAGAGACGCCAAGGGTATCAACTTGCGCGCATACGACACCTGTCTTGGAGCGGTAGCTGTGCCACAAACAGTGTAATAGCCAAGATTTCCAGCAAACCACGCCATGAAAACAATGTTTAAGGACACATGGCCACTTCTGGAAGTATCGAAATTGTCTGTCACAAACATTGCAGGCATATCCACACGACTAATTAGCACCGAGTATACCACTAAGCACGCAACAGTTAGAAACAACACAAACCACTGGTTGATCTTGACCCATTTATGTCGCGAGAGCTTCAAAATGAGCTGAAGGTATGCCAAATTGGTCAAGAATTCCAGGATAGCGAGGCATATGGTAAAGGGCCTTTCCACAGTCAAGCTCAAAAGACGAACCATATCAAGAGAGTCCTTATAGTACTGGCTTCGTGTTACCCGCGTGACCTTAAAAAAAATTGCTGATAAGACCAGCAGGTACACCAACAACGCCAGCTGAGTAAGGAGAGGCTTGCGCTTATGTTTTGGCAGCAATAACACCAAGAACATCAACATCCAACATGACACAAACAGTCCCAGTAGCATGTACAAGAGCGCCACGAACGAGTCGCCATTATCCACCTGGTTGTAAGGGTTGAGGTAATAATTATTGAGCCATGCGGCGACGTCATCTGCAGACAGGTTCTGGTTGCGGATCTGCAGCACTAAATTGGAGATGGAGCAGTTGGTTACGTAGTAAGCAGGAAGGAAACTGAGCGAGTCATTCTGCCACACCTGGGAATCGAAGTCCTGGGTCATAATCTGGCCTGAGATGAGCGAGTACACCGAGCAGTTGGTGTATAGATTTGCACCCTGCAGGAGGAAGTACACACTATAGTTGGCCATGGGCCCTGAAAAATCCTTGAGTTGCCCTGTGCGGAGCATCTCGGGGGGATTAGGGCGTATAAATAAGGGAGTATTTACTCTTGGCCAAGAATGTTTTTTCTTGATCTTGCATGATGCAAGGCGCGGCTTTAACCATTAGCGAGGATTGCAAGAGCGCGTTCGGCTTGGGATATAGCCAATTTATATTAATTTTGAGGAGGGATGTTTCAGATTTGCCCCCTCTTTCCCCTCTTTTCTTCTTTCCCTCTTTCCTCCCTCCCTCTCTCTCCCTCTCTCTCTCTCCCTCTCTCTCCCTCCCTCTCTCTCCCTCTCTCTCCTTTACACCTCCAATTTGTCCTTAGAAGGAAGTGGTGTGTAGACAACACACCAATGGAAAAGTTACAAGGTTGATCAAGCAGAATATCTAGATGTGGGAAATTCAAGGGATATTATTGACTCAGAAGAAAGGAGGAGAGAGGAGCAAATAAAAGGGGACAAATTGGGATAGATCAGATATCAGGAAAGGAAGATTGGAAAAAGGAGACAAGGACAAATCAGAAAGGCAATTCAGAAGGAAAATATTGGAAATCAGAAAATTGCCGAATCAGGTATCACGGGAAATGACCAGGGGAAATGACTGGAGAGAGGACAGACGAAAAAGGAACGAGAAATGGCTGCGAATCTATAAAAAGAGCCGCGGCACGGGTGTTTGGGATCTCGGTGCGCGAGTGCAATGTTTTTTCATTGACTGTATTGGTTTAACGCTTCAGTTTTGATTTCAACACTGGTCACCTCTTAAGGTTGCTCTACCCCATTAAAGTGTTGATACTGTGATTGATACTGATACCTATTGATATTACTGATTTATTGTAATTTTTCCCTTTACCTAATCGCTATTATGTCCCATTCAACTTCCGATCTTACTGCTGGAATTAATGGTTTGCTGATGGACGGCAAGAAGAAGAAACGCTCCCAACGAGCTTTCCACAATACCCTGCAAGTGGGTGGCTGCTATGTGAACCATCCAACTCCAAGCCTTCCCAATGTGCATTTGCCATCAGCAGGCGAAAATGCCTATTTACAAAACGAATTTTTTACTCCCCACCTCCAGAGCAGCGAGAACTTCCTGAAAAAACCCCCATTTTCCCCCTTTGCTCACTCTAACTTGTCTCACCCAAACTTTCTGCCAGGATTCGTAGGGTTTCCCAGTATACCTTCTACGCCTGCAGCGATGAACCATTTTCCCGCGTCTTTCCAGTCGCCAGGCGCTTCTCCTGGTCCTCAGAGACGCTTTCCGGGTGTGGAGCAGAATTTGGGAGATAACTTAGCCAGAAACTTGCATGATCAGTTCTTGCTACCAGCTACCTTAAATGTAGCCAACTCCAAGGATGCAAGTGCTCCGCCAACCGAGTTGTCGCTTTGTCACGCCCGCTACAACCTGCATTTGGATTTCTCCACTCCTGTTTTCGACGAGGCTACGCAATCTTATCACTACAAGTCGTTTCTTTCTTTCCAGAACGTCGTGCCGCCTGTTGCAGGCACACAGTACCATGCGGTGGATCAAGGGACTTGCACTCCCAAACACATGAGATGCACCATGTACAACGTACCAGAATCCGAGGTGTTGCGCAAGGGTACGCGCTTACCGTTGGCCGTGACTATCCGGCCGTTTGCGCCGTTGTTGCCTACAGAAGAACCGGTTCCTACTGTGGATATGTCCAAATTGGGCGAGGGCACTTCAACGGATCCAATGGACGTGGGTCCTCCTCGATGCAACCGGTGCAGAACATACATCAATCCGTCCATGATGCATTCCGTTTCGGGGAGATTCACATGCAATGTGTGTCAGTTTCCTAATAACACCGTTCCTGATGACTACATTGCATCTGTTGACCCGACCACCAACCAGAGGTTGGACCGTATGGTCCGGCCTGAGTTGCATAAGGGAGTCTACGACATCATTGTTCCTTCCTACTACAATATTGGTGGCGCAGACAAGACCCCGCACAAATTGCACCATGTGTTTTTGATCGATATCAGTCAGCATAGTATTGCCAAGCAATTGCCTGTTTTGCTTGCAGACGCATTGAGAGCGGCTGTGTTTGACTATACCAATGAAGAAGCACCCAACAAAGAAGCCACGTTCCGCTTTGCCATCATTTTATTCGATAAGGCCTTGCATTTCTATAACTTGTCGCCTAAATTAGACACTGTGCAGGTGTACACGTCGGGAGATTTGGATGATCCATTTGTTCCTTTCAACGATGGTCTTTTCGCCGATCCTGAAGACTCCAGAAACATCATTGAAGATGCTCTTAGCAACATGGAGATGCTTTGCGACGGCAAACATATCCCCGACTCTGAACCTTGCTTATCTGTAGCATTACGCACAGCAGCTCTTTGCTTGGACCAAGTGGGTGGTGGAAAAATCACGGCAGTTTTGTCGACATTGCCATCGTGGGGCCCTGGTGCGTCCAAGGTCAAGCAGAACCGCGCTGTGGGAAGAACCCAGCTGGCAGAGGCAGAGAAAGTCTTGTACTCTCCTGATAACGAGTACTATAAGCTTCTTGGCAAAGATTTTGTGAAACAAAACGTCGGGTTGGATGTATTTATGATCTGCGATACTCCACTGGATGTTTGCAATATAGGCTGGCTCGCGTCCATTACCGGAGGAACGGTATCCAAGTGGTCCAACTTCATTTTCGAGCGGGACGGAAGGTCGTTGACTTCGCAAATCGTGTCCTCCATCAAGAAGTGTACTGGATACCAAGGCCAGTTGAAATTGAGATGTTCCAACGGGCTCCAGGTGGCACAGTACTATGGGTTCCCTACCGCAAACAGCGAAGGAATTGTAGGCCTCACTAATGCGGCTCTGAATGACCCCGTGGTTCCGGTTCTCCACGAAGACCAGACTTTCACTGTGTTGTTGGAATACGACGGCACTTTGAACACCAAGTACGACTGTCATTTCCAGGCGGCTCTCTTGTACACCGATGTTCATGGCGTCAGGAAAGTGCGAGTGATCAACTTGATTCTTGCAGTCAGTGAAAGACTCGTGGATGTGTTCAACTTTGTAGACCAGGACGCTGTGGTTACCACTATTGTGAGAGACACCCTCTCGTTCATTGGCAAGGAAAACATCCATGAGTTGCGCAAGTCGCTCAATGAAAAGTTGGTGGAGGTGTTTAGCCAATACAGGCAAATGAGCGAAGCAAACAACAACCGCAATGCCACGTTGACCAACCAGTTGATATTCCCGGACCTGATGAAAAACCTCCCCAGCTACTTCTTGTCGCTCATCAAGTCCAAGGCTCTCCGGGACTCCTCGGCGGTATCCATGGATCTGAGATTGTGTGATGTGTACCAGATGCTCTTCATGCCCATGGAGAAACTTTGCTACCATCTTTATGGTGCATTGGTGGAACTCCACTCTTTGGCTGAAGAAGAGTGCATGCCAATTGACGATGAGGCCAATGTGAATGGCTTCCTTCGGCTTCCAGAGTATAAACCATTGACACACGCCGTGATGGAGAACGGAGTGTACATTCTTTGCAATGGCAATAGCGTGTACGTGCGTGTGCACCCTGATTCGAACCAGCTCTTACTCAAAGACTTATTTGGAGCCCATGTCAAAAGCGTGGACGACATTGACCCTCTCCTTGACTCGTTCCCTGAGCTTCCCACTCACATTTCGCAGCAAGCACGCAACTTGGTGAGGTACTTCCACGAGAATATCATTGGGTCTCCGATAGTGGACACGCAGGCCATCATCATTGTGAGAGACGGAATTGACGCTAATACCCTGGAGATCCGGGATTGTTTGATGGAGGACAATCTTCCTTCCAAGACAGTGATCACTTGTCCGACTTACTTGGAGTTTGTAGCGTCTTTGCATAAGGCAGTGCGAGTGAAAATTGACAGTGAAAAGCCCAAGAAGGGGACAGCAAGCACGGAGACTTTGGCACAAAGGATGATTCATTTTTGAGCATTGCGACTATCATATCCACTTCATAAGAATATTATGAAGGACACATTTGGACGACTCAAGAAAACCACCTTCTCATGCTTATGACTAATTCCATCTAAACCATTTTGATTTCAACACATTTAGCGTCCATTCCAGATCCTTCTGATACCATAGTTCCTGAACATGAGTCAAACAGAGCTATAGGTGACGGGGAGTTTTTCAGAACACCAGATTTCAGAACCTAGACTAGCATGAATGGCATTGCAGAACATTTATGAGAATCAGATTCAAATCTATCAAGAACATCTTGCACTGTTCACAAGGTTGATTCAAATACTTTAGAATGAGGCATGCAATGATTAATACTACACTTTGCACAGGTGTTGAATTGTTTGTCAGAAAATCATGGAGGCATTTTTGAATCCAATGAGCCAATGCGCTGGAAATGAGGTCAATGAATCTTAACTTAAATTATAAGGAAGGAGACTGGGGAATATGGATTGACCAGCAGAATGAAGGTGAGTGGACCTGGTGATATTGTTACTGCCATGGTCTTACTCGTGACAAAGATGGAGCGTGCATTGTCATTGAATAACCCTAGCATACACTAGAAGCTAGGGCTAAGTCGTTGATACAGTGGAAATTCCTACACTACATGTACATCACCTTACTCAACGTCAGCAAGATTGAGAACATACTAAACTCAGTTTACATTTTCCACCTGCGACAAGGTAACATCCCAGATTGGGCGGGATTTCAGGAAGTCATTAGTTTGACGTTGGTATTGATATTACTCTTCGGAATGGATTATTGCACCTAATTGACTAAGCCATGTTATGTTGGGGAGTGAGCAGTCAAATCTCATTATAACAGACAATCACAGATGCGGATTCCAAAATACTATACTTTAGACTAAGGGTGACTACAAAAGCGGATTCCAAACCATTATACATTAGACTACAAAATGCAGAGGGTATATCAATACCTACACGCATTAATTTAGATTCTTGATTTACTATATATTAAAGAAACCAATATCAACACTGGTGATTTCTGGTGAAACCCACTTTTTGAAAGAGCTTCAACAATGCACAAGTTGTTTATATGCAGGATATCCATTTACACTTTGTGAGTCAAGGATTATGTAGATTGAATCATGTATTCCCCTAGAATAGAAGAAGTAAAGTTGGTATGATACTAGACATTCATTAATTAAGTAGAAGGAATATAAATAGTACCTTCCTGTATTATAGAGATGTTACCCACTATTTACCCATTTACCACTATTTACCCATTTACCCCTATTTACCCATTTACCCCTATTTATTACCTTACTATCTTACACCTCAGCCTTACTATTATGGTACTGCACTACCCATGGGAGTAAAAATCACCTACTATGTGCAATCAGACGTGGAATTGCCATAGTAAGAAGTACAACGCAGAAGTACAACGGCTATTTAGCCATTACCTACTACCAGCGGATTTAAGATGTGGCAAGCCCCAAAATCTATAAAACTGATTCCAAATAGTGGATTGAAGAATGAATAAAATTTTAAGTAATAAGTATGTTATATTATTATATTATTATTTAGGAGTGAGTGAGTGTGAGTGAGTGAGTGAGTGAGTGTGAGTGTGTGTGTGTGTGTGTGTGTGTGTGTGTGTATGTCCTACTACTCTCTCAATTTCCCTATCTTCCTCAAATACATCACCATTTTACAGATACTCATTTTAGTGCGTGTGCGTGTAGAAAACTGCGAATGGTGAGTGCGAGCGCTCCAGTGAAGACTCAGGTCAGTGTAGTCGCGACCAATCAAAGGCTACGACAACATACTACTGACTATGAAGAGTCTCAATTGAAGAGTCTCAATTGATATATGAATAAGCTGAAGTCTACTACTACTACTACTACTACTACTACTACTACTACTACTACTACTACTACTACTACTACTACTACTACTACTACTACTACTACTA
>NLAU01000630.1:16293-60818 GCA_002370875.1 Metschnikowia arizonensis
TCTACTACTACTCTACTACTACTCTACTACTACTCATAGTGATAATACTAAAGGCTAACCCAGTGCAAAACCTAAGTAGTTTAAGTAGTCATAAAGTACAAGTAGTATAAGTAATCTTTAGTCTCTAGTCTATGTAGTCTTACTCTAAGTAGTATAAGTAAGTAGTACATTGAAGTAAAATAACAACTACAAGAAAAAGAACTACTACTACTCTAGAACTACCAAAAGAGCAAGAAATACAAGAAGAATATGAACTGAAAGAGAAGAACAGAGGAACTACAAGAACTACTATTACTACTCTGAAGAAGTACAGAAAAAAACAAGAACTACTATTACTACTCTGAAGAAGTACAGAAAAAAACAAGAACTACTACTCTATTATTATTATTGTTAGATTCTTTATAATTGTTCAGTACTTCCAAAACTCTGTTTATTCGTGGATGGATTCTCACAAAGAGGATCCTTGAGTCTTATATAGAATTTGGGGCATGTGTACATGTCACCTTATTGCTCCCGAATTTCACCGCAAGTGTCTCAGAGTAGAGTAGAGTAGAGTAGAGTAGAGTACACTAGTAGACTACTTCGTCCACTATCTCTATATAATGTAAAGAGGTATGCCCCTCCGCTTCATCAGTCCACAAGAAGAACCAAGTCAGGACACTTCAATATCATTTAGGAGTAATAGTTATGATATCTCTCAAGTAAGTGAAAGATCTTAATTGTAAATCATCATATCTAATACGAGCAGTATCTGGTGGGTCATGTTGGTATGTCGTTCCCATATAACTTGATTAGAAGGTCCTTTATAATTAGTGATTATCAGTTATTACCTTATAAGGACAATAACTTCAGTAGGAAATAAGAGCATTGCTTTAGCTTCGTTAATAGTATACTATTATTGTGTTTCCTGCATATAACCCGTTCCCCCTTTTTTTATTTAGAAATTGTTTATATAAGATAATCTTATTGATATGAACAAACGATATAACCAAATGGTTTCTTGATTTAGCCATTTTGTGATTTTTAAGGTGCAATAAACATTAACAGATTTTGTCTTATTTCGCAGAAAAATAGAAACTCTGAATATTCCCAGAAGCTTCCCAGAACCTCCCCAGAAACCAAGTGTGTATAATATTAGATATAATTATATGCAGTATAATTCTATATAATTGTTAAGTTCTTTGATAACGTTGGATTTTTAATTCTATCTATTCATTGATGGGTGGAGAGGGCAGTTGAAGTAGATATGATTTTATTTGTCTTTTCTCAAAAGTCAATTTTCTCATTCTCAATTTTCAATTCTCTTTCCTACTTTTCTCACTCTCATTATGACTTTATCCTTGACTGCACCTTGAAACTGAGTCATTTACCATTTTAATAGGCGTATTTTTTGATAAGAACTATATGCAGTCACGTGATTTGTAAAGAGGTAAACGTCCTCTCCGCTTGGTACAGGTGTATAAGTAACATCTCTTAGTACTTAGTAGTAGAGATAAGTTTTCTGGTGGGTCAAGAAGTGGAGAATGTACGGGTTTATCTATTTATTTGGTTGGTTAGATTATAAATATGGGGCCCTTTTATAATTGAGTGATTACCAGTTATTACCTTATTAGGAAATAACTTCAATTAGGAAATAACTGCATTAGAGCTCTTCCTTAATTGTGAAAAAACTTTTTTTTTTTGTGTAATTTGGAGACCCCGGAATTTCACACACCTGTACACCAGCCTACATCAGTAGAAAAAGGCCCAATGCAAGCAACACTTTTTGAAAGTGGGCTAAGTAAAAAAAGGGTAATTTTGGAATACTACAATTCCGGACATTACTATGAATTTGTTTCATTAAGAAATTTTTGGTGGGTGTATCTTTAGAGGTGTGGGGCACTGAAATCCGGCCGCGGCCCCAATTCCGACCCTACTAACTCCACCCGTACACTCTACTAACTTTTCAAGTAATATTTTTTGTAATTCTATTAGTATAAGACAAAGTAATGTCATTCCAAGCCTGAAACATATTGCTAAGCTGAAACCCACGCCACCTTGGCAGCTTTTAATAATTGTTAGCTCCAAGTACCTTGCGAAGTACCTTGACTCCGTGCCTCCTAGGTACTCACATGACTGCGAAGATAACGGAAAGGCTAGTATAAGCTCTTTAGTTTATGCCTATACCAGGTCACGTGAATAGCTGGGATATTTGTTGAGATTCTCCATGTGATTGTACATGCTGATATGATAGTCTGAGTAGAGCTTTTGGTCAATTAAGCGATCACGATACGAATGACATCTGAACAAACGAAAAGGAAATAATAACGAGCTTGGCGTGTTACTGTCCCGGTCAATGCCACAGGGATTACCAGCAATTCCAAAAAT
The DNA here is from genome assembly GCA_002370875.1 of Metschnikowia arizonensis. Taxonomy (NCBI): domain Eukaryota; kingdom Fungi; phylum Ascomycota; class Pichiomycetes; order Serinales; family Metschnikowiaceae; genus Metschnikowia; species Metschnikowia arizonensis. Next base: position 18,661 of record NLAU01000630.1, read on the forward strand.
TCTTGCTCAGACTTCGATTGCTCAGACTTTGCTCAGACTTCGATTCCTCAGACTTTGATTCTAGACTTCGATTCTTGCACTTCGTGGCGCAACCAATGCCTCAGTTTCGTACGTCAAAGCCAAGTCAATGCATACTCACCCTAAAAATATCATCCCAAAGCCTCCATAATGCAATTATCAAGTGTTCACTCTGGCATAGTTGTATTAAGCAGAACGCAAGTCGCGTGTGAGTAAGAAATGACTGAGTTGTTTTCACAAGCCTCCCCCCACGAACATTCTCCTATATCGGGATGTACGGGTTTCTCGGCTTTCCACTTCTGATCGCACAGACGTGGTCCCATGGATATTGTAGTCCGAGCTGGAGAAGATTATTTTTGAGGTGAAGTAAGCCTGTCTCCAACTTGATATGCTTCATTTCATTCTCCTGTGAAGATCCAGACACTCCACAACAATACTTCTCAACCAAACTATTTCATGTTTCAAAGGCTTATTGAAAATAAAAGCTCTCATAAGCGAAATCATATTGATAATGGCAGCATCTCTGCATTTTGAACAGTTAGTGCAGGACCATGAGAATACCACTTTGAAACCATCTCCCCAATGCTGGTTGGGAATTCAAGGCCCACTATGCACTGTCGACCTGTGGTGGCCTATAGGGTAATCCACTTCCAAGACAGAAACAAGATTCCGTATAGATGACCAAATCGGGAAACGAGTATATTAGAGTATGAAGTCTAAATCCCGGATTCCCCGTCTTTAGCAAGCCATCAACGTTAAAAGTAAAAGGTCAAAGAATGGTAGGTCTTCAAGAAAGGGATTGTAATTCATAGGTGTTGGCTGGAGTTCAGATTGAGAATGAGTCGGACTATTCTCCAGGATATCAGGAGCCAGTAGAAACAGAAATGATGTAACCAGCGATGGACTGTTCTGGAGAGAACTAAAACGACCTATCCCTCAATTTCATTAATAATCCCAGGATGTACGAATCATCTGTGCTGAGTTCCATTAATGGCAACTGGTCAGCTGTGGAGAGTCTGAGAGCATAGAGAATACACCGGGAAAATCCCTTCTTTATGCAACATCTCGTCTTCACCATAGTACTTTCCACAATTTAACTCAAAGTCATGACCATTGATAATTTATGGTCTTGCAGACTTTGCACTACTTCAACCATTTTGACTTTAACGTGACAAATATGGGAATGCCTTGTGTTTCGCAATGCCCTAGCACTTGGACCTTTCACTTGAGAACCTAATACTTTTCTTCCACCACTAAATTTATACTGTAGTCAATAAATTAAGAAAATGAATGTTAAGGTGACTGATGAATATTTTCCTAGCGTGATGAGGGAATACTTTGAGACTGCCTCAAGCTCCAACGTCAACCGAAAAAATTTCTGTCTTCGCTCTCACTGTCTAATCCTCGAGATTGGCATTACCAAAAAAAATATGACGAGCTGATGTCAAGTACCTTGACTTTCCTCTACAAAATGAACTGGGATAAAGAAATTATAAGCTCGTTACCCTTCATGGATCCAATAGTAGGAGTTAGGTCTAACCCGGAGCCATGTCAATATCTTCATTGTGAAAACTAGACTAGGACCTAACGGTTCATTCATAGTCTGTAGTCTTCTCTTGAGTGGTCTCTTGTAGTCTTGTAGTCTTCTCTTGTAGTCTGGTAGTCTTCTCTTGTAGTCTTGTAGTCTTCTCTTGTAGTCTTGTAGTCTTCTCTTGTAGTCTTGTAGTCTTCTCTTGTAGTCTTGTAGTCTTCTCTTGAGTGGTCTCTTGTAGTCTTGTAGTCTTTTCTTGTAGTATTGTAGTCTTTTCTTTAGTCTTCCCTACAATGGCGGGAGTCATTGATATAACACTTGTGTTGTATGATTTATACATCAGCAACTGTACCAGAACTTCCCCGCAACCATCAAACGCCACATTAACAAAATTCAAGGGAATACAGAATCTTCTTTATCATCCATAATGTCTCCTGGGGATCTCGAGAATATCTCTATCCATCGCCAAGTCGTTCCGACATTCGAAATATTAAAAATCTTGTATAAAGGAATTTTTAAGAATAAAAATTAGGAAGGAAAATGTCCCCAGGGCGCTGCCCTTATATGGATAATTTAGCCCCGCCCTTTTTATTTGCAGCCACCAGTTATGCAGGTGTATGCAGGGGTGCGGGGATGTGCGGGTTATAGGGCGTGGTGCAAAAAATATATAAGCAGCGCACTCCCCCCTATTCTAAACCTATCAATTTGAAAAGTCAAAAAGTTTTTTTTATGGTGAGTGTGATGTCTACAGGATTGATTAAAGTGTCTGGCTAGCCATTGGAGTATCCGGTATATCGAGATGTTGAATGCAGTTTAAACAGTGTGTGAGGGGTTGAGAACATCTACCAATCCCTATTATTTTCAATGGTATTATTTGTCCTTCTGCTATCATAGATACCTCTAGGAGTGGTGAGAAAGCCAGAATTGTTAAGAATTATCAATAAAATCTTCTGGTCACTGTATTCTATTGATTTAATGCATTGATTTGATTGGCCATAATCCCACTTGACTGGCTCTATTTCCCTTTGATTCACTATAATTCCACTTGATTGGTCATTAATGATTGTCATAAATCCACTTCATAATCATTTTGGTTGGCCATTGAATTGATTGGTCTTGATCTTGATTGACCACCCTTCAATGAATTGCATCTCTGCATCCATCAGTCTCGTTATAACTCTTCAAAATGTCAGTTCAACTCACTATTTCTTTGACCATATCAATAACATCACTGTTTTTGGATACCCTTAAAAGATTCCTCAATTCTTTCTCCAATAAGGACCCAAAAAATTCACTCTTCTCATGGGCACTCTTTAAATTGTATACTAGTGTCACCACACGCAAAATCAAGTCTTCATTCTCAGACTGATAGTGGAGAATATCACATATAATGCGTGAAAGTTGCTTCTCCTGTTGGTCTAGCAAACAACTGCACACAAGCTCATACTCCATTGTACTGTTAGCCAAGATACCCGAAATGATCACCTGGAGGGCCGGATCCTGCAGATGGAGCAACTTGACCAAGATATCAAGGTTTTTCATGCTCTGCTCATTTTCCATATTGAAGAATTTGGCCAACATCTTTGGATGACTCACCACATTATTGACAAGTTCGCATACAGCCTTCTGGATTTGGGGGACTGAGTCAAGAAACATATTGGGGAGTAAATGGTCTGTTTTGGTAATGATCAAAGCGTGGAGTTGTGTGTCGTCCAATGATGATACGTTAGTGAGTGCTAGTAACCCAAGTAACTTATCTGATGGGTCAGAATTTCCAAGGAGCTCCACAAGAAAGGGAACACAAGTTTTGACGTCATACTTGGAGAAGGCAAGTCTAGGGTCTACCAGACGACAAAGGTTAGCCAAAGCCCTAGTACAGGGGAGTTCTGAACGGGGCTCCGAGGGGGACGGGAGATCTGAATGAGAGGGGGACGGGGAAGGCGCATGGGAAACCATGCTCTCGTGTCTCTCTATCAAGTACTTGAGTAACACGGGTATGGCACCTTGTGAAACAACCTCTCGTTGCACTCTACTGCTCTGCATCTTAGTCATGTTATAGAGAATGACCACTCTTTGCAGTGAATGATTTAGGTCTTTGGACTGGAGACGGAGTGCACAGAGGGTCTGTACAAGCTTGTACTCCATTACCAATGCTTCGTTATAGGCTTGGATATCCTGCACATTCTCCTCATCCTTGGCGACTGCTTGCTTAATCCCAGAACCAGCTGATGGCGCTGCAATATGGGTAAGATTGGCTAATGTTAGGAGACCTGCATATAGAACACCCGATGCCTCGGTTGTTTCCATGACAAATAGGAGCTGGTTGGTGAACTCAGAATCGGTCCGAAGTTGTTGTCGTGTACTCAGCCCAAGCAGAAGGTACGTGAATGCTTCGAGAATGTACTGATGAGCCGGCTGTACGGACCTTAAAAAGAGGTTGCGGAGCCGGCTAAAGATTTCCGAAATGGGGATAAGGCTTTCGATGGCGGAGAAGTTCCAGAGTTTGACAATGCAAAGAAGGGAAAGTGAGGGAACAGCCAACAAGTCATGTGATGAGTCATGTGATGCGTCGTCTTTCTCGTAGTGCACGGAGTCCCGTGCTCCTTGTACAAGCAAAGTCAAATAATTATCCTTGTTAAACTTCCTTGCAGCTTCGTACATGCATGAAACCAGTAATACCTGGAGGAGAATTTGGGTGTCCTTCATATAACGCGCCCTGTCCATCATCATCTTCTTGCACTGTGGCGATGTGTATACGGGCACGAGTCCCGGTACTAGCGGTAAGAATGTTTCAAAGGCAGCAGCAACATCAGCAAAATTATCACCTTTATTACACAAGTCCTGCACACAGTCACAGAGGTCCCGGCCATCTTTACGTTTGATCCAAGCAGCCAAGCAAAGAGTGGCCTGTTCTTTATACAGCAGAGAAAGCAAAGGAACAAGCGTGATAACCACATCGGGAATATCGTATTTGGTCAAATGTATAAATACATTGACGTAGAGGGTAATGTCCGTGCCTGCAGATAATATGGTTTCTCTGCAGACCAGTGCTAGTATACAGGCGTTTTCATTATTCGTCAAGGCCGCCACGACTGAAACATTACCTGTGATATTTTGGAGGCTATTTAAAAAGGCTTGGGGGTCACTTTCAAGCGCTTGGGATAACCGTTGTTTGTGAGTTTCATTTTGGACTGCATCCTTTAAGTTTTCTGGAACACCATTGGTCAATTCTTGTAGTAGATTTTGCATATTTGAGAAGACGTCAGGTGTGAGATACTTTCAGATTCAAGCGATGTTTCAGATAATCTTGAAATTGATTGAATGATTGATTCAGATAATCTCAGATTCAAGTCAATGTTTCAGATAATCTTGGAGATTGATTCAATGAGTGATTCAGATTTAGACCTGCAAGATTCAAGTTTCAGATTATTTTGTTTTTGTTTCAGATGTAAACCTGGAAGATTCAGGGTTCAGATTCTTTTAGTTTTTGTTTCAGATATAAACCTGGCAGATTCAATGTATCAGATTCTTTTGGTTTTTGTTTCAAATATAAACCTGGCAGATTCTCAGATGGTGCAGTTGCCGCCAGATTCCTGCCTCAAAAATCACACGACAGTTTTTATAAGATAGGTGTACGGGTGCGCAGTTCTAAACGCAACTCACCCTATCCTAATACAACCACACAAATACCACACAAATGGACACTACCACAGTCCTTGACAAGTATACACAGGATCTCTTCAATCTCCCTCTTGAGATCAAGCATCTTTTCGAAGAGCTCAGGGCAAAAGATACTCAACTCCTGGATGTGCGTAAACGCTACCAGACCAAAGACGCCCAGCTCCACAAGTTCATCAAGGCGAATGGCACGCTTACCAAGCACCCCAAGGAGCAAGCACTTTGCCAGAAAATAGACGAGGATATGAAATTGGTTCAGCAGATCCAAAAAGGAAAAATTCTTTTGGCCAACACGGCGCTATTTTTAGTATCCAAGCATATGTACAATTTTGAGGCGGATATAGCTAAATTGGAAAAGGATGATGTTTTGGCACCTATGGATGAAACAGCAGTTGAGAGTGCGGCGGAACCAGTGAGTGTTCGGCTGTCTCCGGACCCGGTGCGTAAGAAGCGGACGTATTCAGTTCTCAAGAGGCCCAAGAGACTCAAGGATGAGGACGATTACACGGATGGAGTGAGGGAGCATAAGATCGAGGATGCAGATAATAACCTCTACTGTTTTTGCCAGCGTGTTTCTTTTGGTGAGATGATTGGCTGTGACAATGAAGACTGCAAGTACGAGTGGTTCCACTGGTCGTGTGTGGGCATCAGCTCTCCACCCAAGGACGATGAGATCTGGTATTGTGCTGATTGTGCTCCTAGGATGGAGAAGCGGAAGAAGCGGAAGAAGTAGCTAACCTAGTGAAGAATGAGAAGAAGAGGAATAGAGTCTAGGGACGATCTAAGGAGACTGTTAAAGAGATGAGGAAGTAGAGGACGAAGAATTTGGGAAACATCTGAGAAAAGAATGTGAGGAAGAACGAAAGACCGAGGAGAGAATCTAGGAAAGAACCTGAGAAAGAATCAAGGAAGAACGAAAGAACCGAGGAGAGAATCTAGGAAAGAACGTGAGAAAGAATCAAGGAAGAACGTAAGAACCGAGGAGAGAATCTAGGAAAGAACCTGAGAAAGAATCAAGGAAGAACGAAAGAACCGAGGAGAGAATCTAGGAAAGAACCTGAGAAAGAACCTGAGAAAGAACCTGAGAAAGAACCTGAGAAAGAACCTGAGAAAGAACCTCAGGAGAGAATCCAGGAAAGAATCTAACCTCAGAACCTCAGAACCTCAGAGATCCTAACTAAAAATCAAAGGAAGAAACATCAAGAAATAAGGAAGTTCTAAGGAACTCGGATATACCCAACCCATGTCCAATTCGTTCATAATCTGAGCCAGTCCGCTTCATTGATAAGCGACTCTAGCCAGTACATGTTCAAGCGGCAATTATAATGATCCGTTCTACCAATGAAGAAATTACACAGTGGTCGGCCGCAACATCAGCTCCTAGCCTGTTTCCCGTTACTATATGTAAAATGGGATAATGTACAGGAGGCATCACACAGGCCATTGAGAGGAACAGATTTATTCTGCTATGGTGCACCACCTTTGAAATGGGAGTAGTATGCAGTCTTTGGGCATACGTCGGGTATTTTTCACCAAGTAAATAGACTTGTTGAGCCGTCAGACCATCTTAGGGATGTACGAGGGAAACTCGTCAGCGAAATTGCAAGTGGTTCAAGATATTCATGAGATCAGAAGATTATCTCGCTCAAACGAACCTCAATGTGGCCTTTCAATATCCCCTCGTCAAATGCCATTGGCGTTTCCACTGTATCACAGACTTGGACACTCAATGGATAACATTCCACATGAATAACTCACACCGACAATCCTGGTTTATAAACTACACATGGATGGTGAGTTCCAGGGATTCATGCCTGATACTAGTAGTCCAGGTGTTGAAAGGACCTCGTAGGTGCTGAAGTGAGGTGTTGAAGTGCTCATCAGAAAATGCCAATCTTCACTTCCCTGTGGTCTTTCATTGTTTGGGATTGCTATTGATCACATCTGTGGCCTTGACTCATAAACCTTGAGTTTGTCATGGTACCCTTGCACTGCTGTCCATTCACCACTTCAAAATCTTCTGTGCAGAGCCTGTTCATGAAGTTCTCCACTAGGCTGGAGATTTCCAAAAATATCAATGACATCGTGAATATGGAACTGCGCCAAGAGTCAATCAAATGCCTTTTCATTACCATGAGCGGGTACCATCAAATCTCCATCACAAAGGCGTTTATGATCAAAGCATGACAATTATATGCAGCCTATACCGGAGATTACATTATCGATAAGGAGAATACTCGGCCACCATGCTCCAGCTTCTTAGACAGTATAAGGTGCTTGTTCTGCATCTTCTGAACGATACTGACGCATAGTCGTGTGGCACGAAATCATGCCTGACCTAGTGGTCAATCTAGACAATTCCTCCGGGTATCAATCAAATGTGGCTTTTCAATGCCTTGCAATGAAGTTCAATGACCTTCAATGCCTTGCAATGCCTTGCAATGAGGTTCAATGACCTTCAATGCCTTGCAATGCCTTGCAATGACCTTCAATGACCTTCAATGCCTTGCAATGCCTTGCAATGCCTTGCAATGAGGTTCAATGACCTTCAATGCCTTGCAATGAGGTTCAATAACCTTCAATGACCTTCAATAACCTTCAATGGCCTTCAATGACCTTTTCAATATCACCTCAATCAATATCACCTTTTTATCCTCGTCAATCACTCCGCAATATCTTATCCAATGAACTTGGTTAAGGTAAGAGAGTGAGTGAGCCATTGGTTGATACTGTTGAAAACAACAACTTGATCACTACCCCTTGCAAGTTCTTGAGTTCGAGATCAACACTTGCAAGAAAGAAGACGTTCTCTTTAAACGTCATCGACACCAACTTCAAGAACTCAAGAGAGTTGGATATTGAGCTTCAATGGCTGGTGGAAACCGCTGATAAAGATGCCTCCAAGGAACTTAAGGGTAAGTATAACTTCTTCATGAGGTAGAATGCATGATATACGTAAAAATTAATAAGCAATGGAAAGTGGGTAAAAAAGTGCTTTGAAGGCGTGTAAGCTAATCTGGAAGCATCAGACAGCCACGGAATTTTATCAATTGGGTTCAAATGAGTCAAATCTGATCAACAGAGAATTATCAATATTTTTAATAGTTTGGAAAAGTCCTCTTATTCAGCTTTATCGTAGTGCATGATATATTTTGCCAGCTCGTCAAGATCGCGCATAAGTGGTACAGTGATTGATTCAAACTAAATGGCGTAATTTTTCACACCAACTTGCACTAGAATTCAATATTCAGAAATCTTAAATCTGGAGATTGCCTCATACCTACTACATTTGAGAGTCTTGCAGTACCAATCCATGGTCAAAACGGACGGTTTCGTTGTTATCTCTTCCACAATTGTTTTGTTCCTTAAGTCTATTTGAACTACAATAAATAAGTGTATTAATTTGTACATTAAGGTGTCATGGAGAAGGGTCATTCGGCAGAGTAACATCAAATATCAAACTGCTTACACTAAATGGATACAAACCTCCTTTTAAGGGATGCAACGGTTACTTTCAATCTGTTAGAGTATCCCGGCAACATTCAATAACATCAAGGTCAGCGCCGCAACATTGTATAGGTTTTACTACGGTACGAATGGGAAAAGATAAGAACATAAGCTCAACTACCAAAAACTGTATCTTTATCATCAGTATGAGGAGAGAATACGGTTGTCCTCGGTAGGTACCTGTAACAAGAGGATGTATGGTTTATAGGAGCTACTCTCCTTGCTTGACAATCGAAAAATTTTGCGCCGTTTGTAAGTCCAAGGTCAATTCTAGGTTAGAACAGAAAGAAGAGTTGGCAAACTACAGAACAACTAAATCCTCAAAGTTATCAAGTAGTACTCACCCTCTCCTACCTCACCCAATAAACTTCTGCTTATTCATATATACTCTCAGTCTTTGTCGTGCCTCGGTCGTCGCGACTACACTTGACCTGTCTTACTGGAGCACTCGCACTCGCACTCGCACCGCACCCGCACCCATTCGCACTATCATTTGCAGTATTCAGTAGTATCAGTAGTATCAATCATTCGCAGTTTTTTGTAGTTACGGCCACGCACTAAAATGAGTATGTGTAAAATGGTGATTTAATTGAGGGTAGGCACACTCACCCTCACCTCTCACACTACTAAATAATAAAATATAAATAAATATAAATAAATATAAATAAATATAAATAAATATAAATAAATATAAATAAATATAAATAAATATAAATAAATATAAATAAATTGTTAGATTCTTTATGTTTGTTTAGGACTTCCAAAACTCTGTTTATTCGTGGATGGATTCCTTATTCTGAGGAATCCTTGAGTCTTATATAGAAAAGCGGGAAATGTCGGGAGCCGGTTATCACCGGCGTCCTCAAACTTGACAGGAAGATACGACGGCCTAAATTGGATGCCCGTTATTGGAAACGTCCTTGAGCAGTTTAATAGGAGGATAAGGCGCGCGGTGCTCCGTAAATGCCTTCGGCCCGACGGATCTTCGGAGGTATCTCCAAAGATAGGGGAAATCATCATTGCTCCTCTGCCTTTCTCAGGGTCTATGGCAATTTCACGTCTGATCGCACATCGTAGGTGATTTTTACACCCATGGCGGATTTGACAAGAATATAAAATAAAATAATAATAATTGTTAGATTTTTATAATTGTTCACTACTTTCAAAACTCTGTTCATGGATGCTAGAGAGTATGTTAAGGCTTGCTCAATAATTCTAATTGTTGAGAAAATATGCTACTCTACGACAAAACAAGAAATAGAAAATAAAAAATAGAAAATAAAAATACTTAAAAAAGGGCGGTGGTTCGATTATTCCTATTATCTTACGAAAAAAGTTTGAAAAATTTCGATGTCACAATTTGGTTTGAAAGACTGTGCAAAGGGGTACGAACATTTTGAATTATTGGTTTGAATCATTTTGCTAGTGTGGTTGGAAACATTTTGTCGCACTGGTTTGAATCATTTTGAAAAACACTGTATTTACTGATTCTCAAATTAGTCATTTACAGTAGTAGAGTAGTAGTAGAGTAGTAGTAGAGTAGTAGTAGAGTAGTAGTAGAGTAGTAGTAGAGTAGTAGTAGAGTAGTAGTAGAGTAGTAGTAGAGTAGTAGTAGAGTAGTAGTAGAGTAGTAGTAGAGTAGTAGTAGAGTAGTAGTAGAGTAGTAGTAGAGTAGTAGTAGAGTAGTAGTAGAGTAGTAGTAGAGTAGTAGTAGAGTAGTAGTAGAGTAGTAGTAGAGTAGTAGTAGAGTAGTAGTAGAGTAGTAGTAGAGTAGAGTAGGCATGTACGGGTTTTATCTTGGGATGTCAGTCATTCCAACCTCTCAATCACAACTATACCCATAGATTACAGAGTACTGGCTGATTCACTGACAAACTAAATAACTAACTAACTAATTAAAGTGCAGTATGTCCCAAATAGGAAGGAGTAGGTCTGTCAATTATCCCAATACCTTCAACCCCAATACCTCTCAATCACAACTATACCCACAAAATTCCACTTCCCCCTCCATAAACTTAATCCATTCTCTTAATTCGTTAATGAAATACAAGATAATACGAAAAGAATATTGAATTCTAATGCAAGTTGGTGTGAAACATTACGCCATTTGGTTTGAAAGACTGTGCAAAGGGGTACGAACATTTTGAATTATTGGTTTGAATCATTTTGCTAGTGTGATTTGAACCATTTGTCGAACCATTCTGTCTTCTTGGTTTGAATCATTGTCTTCTTGATTTGAATCATTGTCGTGCTGGTTTGAATAGTTTTGGAAAACACTGTACCTAGTTTGCTGCCAATAATAACAACCCTCACCTCTTGCAATTTCATATTCAAGAAATTTGCTACCTCAATAAATCGTCTTCTCTTGGTGACGGAGCAACAGTAACAATCTCTGAAGTAAGGTTACTTACTAGTAGAGAAGTTATTGTAGAGAACATTTTTCTGGGTGTTTGACTCGGGCAGGTTCTTTGAGATTCTTAAAACAAAGTTCTCACAGTAGTATATATTATACCACTTGAATTGACTTGAATCCCTAGGTTTTAAGGGCGAATATGCTGGTCTTATATGCTTCTTGAGCAGTTTCGGGTAACCCTTGAGGGATTTCCTGAAACTGCGGTCCCCCGATTGGGACTTCTCAATAGCGTACAAATGCATATTCTCAAGCGCCCAGTATTCAACATCACCTTAAATACTGACCACCACACCCCACCACAAATCACCCATGAGTGGTCTGGTTTTAGGCTTAGCTTAGGCTTAGCCTCGTTAGTATCATTCATCGACACTAGATACTCATTCCAGGTGTCTGCTGAATTTTCTAACAGAGGTCTGGAGGTCCTTGATATGTCTTCCAATTTGATTGGATTAAGGGGAAGGGGAGAAGGGGAGACAGGGCCTGGGTGAATGAGTGACAGGATCTGGGTGAATGAGTGACAGGATCTGGGTGAATGAGTGACAGGGTCTGGGTGAATGGATCTGAGTAAAGGGGCCCTTTTATATTGGAGTCAGCCTCACCCCATTGCCTTATTACCACAGTGAAACATTGATTAAGCTTAATTAGAAACAAAGACGCGCATTGTGCGCACTCTTGGCCTTTGTCTCTAACAACTACAATGTGTTGGATACAGAATACCCCATATTATATGCATGTCGCCATGAAAAGATATAATCATGCATCATTATATCTTCAACCCATATGTTATTCTTCATCCAAGATCGGCCTACTGGGGAACTGGGGAATATGAAAATGGCCCCTATTTCGTGTTCCTGCATACGTACGCGTTCTGAAACACGCTAATGTTTTGAATTGCGAATAAAAAGACCTCCTTCTTTTTGGCCTACAATATGAATTTTGGATTGCACGTTCTTGTGGTTATTTGTGTTGCCAGGTTTGGTTTTGGTGCTGACGTAGTGGGGGGAGCTGTTGATACCACAACAGCAGCGGCAGTGGTGGCAGTGGCGGGAGCTGATACTACAACAACAGCAGTGGCAGCAGCGGCAGTGGCGGGAGCTGATACCACAACCCCTGTTACCACTAGACTAGTAACGTCAGTATCAGGAACAATTGGGACTGGAACTGGAACGACTGCTGGAACTGCCACTATGAACCCCTCTCAACTCTCTGTATGGAGTGAAACTTATACTATGAATCAAGATCAACTTATTGCTTGGCTGGCTACTCATACTCTTGGACAAACTATTGGTCAGACAACTCAGACAACTCAGACAACTCAGACACCTCAGACAACTCAGACAACTGCTCAAACTGGGACTGGTAATGGAAATGACAATAATGGGGGATGGATGAATGTGGTAGGCTCCATGTCTGTAAGTTTGATGACTACTTATGACAGATTGAATACTAGTGTAGCTAGTACAGCTACTCAGACATCCCAATCGACTGTGGGATCCGGAGCTCAGGCCAATAGACCTTTTTTGGGCCCATTGAGTTTTGGAATGATTGCAGTAACCTTGGGCTCGTTATTTCTTTGAACAACTAAGGTTTTTTTGTATAGACGAGGTTAGAATTATTTTATGCTGTAATAGTGTAATAGGGGTGTGTCACGTGTGGTGTTCGGGTGTAGTGGTGTTCGGGTGTATGGCTGGTGTCCCGCGCGGATGAGGAGGTACTGGTGTATATCCTTCTTCTCCTCCATGTTTCTTTCCAGGATATACACTCTGGCCCATAGGCTCCACGTGTCCGCCCGTATCTACTCCCCAAACTCTTTTCTTTATACAACGCTCAATGATCTCCACCCCAAAATCAACTCCCATCTTCTAAGCGCCAACTCCCTCAACTCAGACTCCGTACTAAGCGCCCTTGCCGCCTGCAAAAGGCTCCTTGTGGATATAAAAAACCTTGATCAGTTCCAACAAAATACTGCCAATTCCAAAGTCCTCAAGTCCATGCATTTGCTCTTGTCCAGTGAAAAGGTGGTGTTTTCTCCCCTGCTCCTTAAGAGTGCCCTTTTGCTCGACTTCCCGCTGGCGGCAGCAATTAAAATCATCCAGATGTTTTACCAGCGCAACGCCACTTCGACAATTGACCTCAAAACTGCCCTTATCCCGTTTCGGAAATGTTTGTTCGATGGTGACACAAAAACAGCGCTTAAAATTGTCGACTTGACCACTGCCCATCCAAACTATATATTGGCCAAGGAGAAGGTCCTCCGCTCTGGCGTCTACCGCTTTGCAGCCAGCGCCTTGGGTTTAACGGCGTTCTCCAAGTTGGGCGTTAACGTCCTTGTGGACTCAGGCTTCCTCCTGACCGCATGGATGCATCTTGCATCCCTTAACGCCATGATCTTGACGTACGTATTGAACCTGAGTTTTTTTGTGACAATTGTCAAGTTTGGACGTCAGTTGAGTTTGGCAGGCGGAGATTATTTAACGTGGCAAAATGGAACGTTTTATACTCATTGGTATAAGCATGCGGACGAAATGGCCATGTGCGCGCGTATCATGGAGGCGGATATTAAAATGAATGGTGGCATGGAGCCCAGCCCGTGGCTTGTGCAGGAATTGTTTCGGACTGGTGATAGCAAAAACACCCAAACCTTGAAATCCGGCATATCGGAGGCTGGCGAAAAATTCCGCCTCTTTGCACCCAAGGATAACTTGGAGGAATTGAAACTTCAGGCCTACTGGATGAGCGGCGGCGATGGCTTTGAATGGGTTGAGCCCGACCAGGATCCTGCAGAGATCTTATGGAGGCGTCATTTGGAACCACACCAAGCTCCGGAGCTTGGGCATAAGGCTCGGAGTTTAAAGTGGGCTGATGACTTGATATAGTGGGTGCAGATCACCAGTAAACGAATGGATTACTGGATTTAATTGACTCTGGTCGCTATTTCTCCACTTTCTTGTATATAGCACAATATAGTGAAGGTGCCCACTAGTCATTCGTGACACGGCTGCAAGAACACCCGTACACCTGGCCATCTCAAAGCCTGTCTTTGGCCAAACGCCATCTTAGGCCAAACTGGTCACCAACCAGTTCCTAGATAGGAGTATCCCCCAACACAAAAGAGGATTCAAACGTCATGTTTAAAAGCGACTAGTTATGTTCTGCGGAATGTCAGACGATAATGACCTTGGTGGGTGACCGGCACAGGGAATCTAATGTTGAACGAGTGGTCAAGCATATTTCTGAGAATCATGGCAGGATGATTCTAGTATGCTCCACTTGGTGTTTTCTGGTTGGAGGTAACTCTTGACATCTGATCTCTTGAGTTCCAACCAAATTTCTGGATGATTTAAAAAAAAACCAGAAATTTAGGGATCAACACATTTTTAAAATTGCTAGGCATCTCTCCCTAATGCCGTGAAGATGAATGATTCAAACGTGTTCTCTGCAATGTCCTCCCCAGGTGAACAAGGTAGCGGGCATGGAGTCATATAACCAGCTATGTCTATCATTAACAAGATTCAAGGCGATAAAGTTTGGATTTCTTAGTCCATATGACCAACCCATCTTTAACACCAAGTCGCTCCGAACAATTTTAAAGCCCTTGTATAAAAATTTGGAAGGAAAATATTCGCTAGCATCATAAGCTTTGTGGAGATCTGAATAAGCTTTGGAGATCTGAATTGCGTTGGTAGATTAGACCGAATGTTGAGGTTCCAAAAAGGTAACGACCCTATTGAAGTGGTGGATTTGACCCTATTGAAGTGGTGGAGTTGACCCTATTGAAGGAGTTGACCCTATTGAAGGAGTTGACCCTATTGAAGGACGTAGTACCTTCTTGGATGCACGTAGATGTTTCACTCTGGGATCCGAAAGATGTCGGAAGAGCTCCAGAACAATGTAGTTAATGTCAAAACGGACAGTATTGGCAGCAGTAGCTTACCAATAATTGATCTGAATTCTGTCGTCACAGGGGGTCTTATCATCTGCTGTAGAAATTCTATCAAAACCTTTTGGATCTTTTTGGACATCCCAGTCTGACAATATAATCTTGTAAATGTAATTTGGTAACCATTTCCCACCGAGATGTTGTTGCCGAGGAATTTCCTGGCTTCTCCTAAATCTTTCATAGCACTTCCTTCGTTCTTGACATGGATAAATTACCAGTAGATCATCCAGAGTGCGATGAGTACTAACAAATTGTTAGTTCGTTTGTAATAAAAGCAATTTTCATCCCTCTTGAAACACAGTAATGGTATTGTCGATCACTTTGTTCCAGACGAGAGGACCTGCTTTAGACCATATAAGGATTTAAGTTTTAACACGTACTTTTTCCTTGGAGTCTTTGAACGGTTTACTTCATGTATGCCTTTGGTGTCCATTAAGGAAAGCCGTCTATCTGATGAATAAGCATTGTGATGTACTGCGATAGTGATGAGGGTTCGCAAAGCAGCATATGAAATGACTGGAGATAGTTTCCCGATAGTCAATACCTTTCACTTGAGTATAGCCTTTGGCAACCACTCTTGCTTTATAAACACCATTGTTTGTGAAAACCCACATGCTATAGGTTTAACACCTTGAGGATAGAGGACCGGAGAAAAAGTATTTTCATGTGCTTTCATTTCTGATAAGCATGCTTCTTTCTAAAAAGCCCAATTATCTGATGTCTGTGCAGCAGCCAATGATTGTGGAAGTTGATGTGAAGAGTCAGCAGTGCGATGTCCTGGTGGGAGCATCAGGAGTATTATCTGTTATATTTTGAAAAATTCAGAGTGAGTACCTCTAAGGTTGGATGAACGAGACCTTTCATGTTTCCAAGAGTGAAAGTCTCGTTTGATTGAGACAACGTACTTAGGCATTCTCCCTTGAGAGGTAAGAATAAACAGGCTTAGTAGCGACTGTTGACAGAGAATGGCCAGTAGAGCCCCAGCTCTTCAGAAAGTGTCATCATATGGCTGTAGGAGCACCTGCTTTTTTCAGAAGGTGTAATCATATGGATGTACGAGCACCAAGGAGCTCCACAACTGTGGGTGCAAACAACTTCCGAGACCTGAGGAATATGGTTGAATTGCTGCTGGCTGGCTTCCAGTCCCAAAGCATCCAACGCAGCGGACTTGTTCGTAACCTGCGGATGCAGCAGGACAGTAGTCAGCGCAAGTCCAGGGACAGTGCTTCAGGCAGTGCAGCATGAGGCCTCTTAGTGACAACAGAAAACGGGATGGACGGAATGAAAAACGGGATGGTATCGGCAAGCGGGTTAGGCTGTCGCCGAGGAACCAATCGTCTCCCTCACACATTCCACTGTAGCTCCGGTGACAGGGGTAGATTGAAACATAAATTTCTGCCTTTGAGAATCCAATCGTTTAAGATCAGGAGGAGGTTCAATACCTCCAGGAATATTGTCAAAACCAGAGTTTCGAAGGCTGGAGTTTCGAAGGCTGGAGTTTCGAAGGAGCTGAAGGTCAGACTCCTTAAGCGTATGCAATTTGAAATATGCATCTGGATTGTAGAATCGAACTTGTGAAGAGGGGGGGGTGCCCTTATATAGACAATTTAGGCGCGCCCTGATTATTTGCAGCCACCATTTGCGGCTCCAATATACAATATAAAAGGGGCTTCGCACCCACTTCCCCTTCTCCTTCTCCTTCTCCTTCTCCTTCTCCTTCTCCTTCACACAGACCTTGTCACCCCTTTACCCCCCTTCCCCTTCCCCACCTTGTCACCCCTTAATCTAATTAAATTTCCTGGGAAATACTAAGGACATCCAGACCTCCAGAAAATGTCATAGCTAAATAACTTCTCTAAAGTCACTTCAGATATAACGAGATAAGGCTTATCAAGTTCCTGTTAGATTCTTTGATGGGTTGGTACTTTTGTAACTCTGTTTATTCGTTGAAGGATTCTTAAAGGAATTCTTGAGTCTTATAGACTTTTGGGCATGTGACTTTGGGCATGTAACTTTGGGCATGTGTGCATAGGTCCTAAATCCAAGCGAGACAATTCCGCATCACGTCGGGAATGGCTGAATAGCCATTGTCCTCTTGCTTGCTTTATCAGGGTCTATGGCGATTCCACGTCTGATCGCACATTATTACATGTACTGCATACTGTGCATACAATACCAATACGCAGTACTCATTATTTACTCTTCCACTATTCTTCTCACATACTAAACTGTGAGAGAATATCACCTTTTTTGGTATTAGTTTATTGACTACGGGTCTATAAATTTAGTTGAAGAAACCCAAGAGTTCAGAGTTTTCATCCATCACATCTCATGAGTACCACAGGATAGCAAGTTTACTTTCACAATACTGAGGCGTTCCCACCCCCTAACACTTAAAGGCCGACAAATAGTTGGATAATCTGTTGAAATCTTTTCCTAGGTGGATAACTAGAGGGATGCACGGGTTTAATCCATCACTAACTTGGACTAAGTCTGCCTGAAGCCTGTCTGGAAGAACTCACGGGAGTATGGACACGAACTGAGCAAAGTGTCTGTAGTCCCAGGGTCATCCTTGAAAATGTCTGGGAGATATTGGTATTCCCTATGTATCCGGTGGCTATTGGGATGATACTACCACCTAATGAACTTGAACTAGGAGTAGTCCTAGCCCATGCCATAAATATTCTCCATGAGTCTTGGACCAGTCCCCTTATCATAGGGGATTAAAGATGATGGCAGAGACCCTCTATTTCTGCATATGCTCATTCCTAGCATAGACAAACCTACACGGAAAACTCCGAAACTAGGTTATTAGCTTCTGAGCCATTGAATGGAGGTATGCTTGATGAGGTATGCTCGATGAGGTATGCTTGAGAGTTGCTGAGTCCAACTCTTAGAATACCCACTAATTTCTCTTATCCTATTTTGAGGAACATACTATCAGCCTTAATTTCTGAGGAAACTTAGGAAACAGCTGTAAAGATGGGAGAACAAAGGCTCCAGGTTAAAAGTTGTCAAATCAACTCTAACTTGGATTAAGTCAGGCTGAAGCTGATGAACTTGCACTTGACACCAAAATTGACAGATCCAGTCATAATCATGTGAAATGCTGTTATTATAAAGGATCCATGTGACGTTTCAAATCACGAATTTCCATTTCATTAGCCATGGCAAAAAGGCTGGAGTGAGTCCATTTGAAATTCTAGAATGCCGGAGGTATGGATGTTTGCAATTTTCTCTAAAAGGGCAGCATCTGGATTGATAAAGTCCAAGAGGTCATATTCGAGAGATTGAAGGAGCTTCAAGCCATGACTGAGGATGCCTTTCTGTGGTGGAATATGCTGAATAATATGCTCCTGATAACAATCTGGAAGTATTGTAAGCATTTCGGTCGAGTCTGTACAGGCACAAATCAAGTCTGTACAGGCTCGTCTCCATTACGCCAATGTGGTATCAATCGAATGTCAAAAGCAGTCTCTTGACGCAACTCCTCCCAGGGCTCAAAATTCGCCCATACCATATCAAAATCATCATCAGTGTCCATCACGTGATCGCCAAGCTGTACAGGAGGCTTTGAATATTGGAGATTGTGATGCACGTGATGCGACTCATCGAGGATGGAATCCATACGCTGAGCCCTATTGAGTTCAGTGACTGAGGCCAATTCGCCCGAGAGAAGGTCCGATGCCTTTTTGGCATTGATTTGAACCAACTTGCGGTGTATATCACTATAAGTCAGGGGCCCAGCGGCCTTAAGTGCAGTCCGAGGCCCAATTGGGATATTGCTAAGGTTCAAAGATAAGTCGGACAGAGCATTCTGATCCAGGTGATTTTCTTCGGCATCCAAAACATTGACTGTATTTTCAATCCATACAATGGTCTTCTCTTTCCATTCCTGTATGGACATTGGAGTATAGAAATTGGCGCCTCCAAACCACCACAGCGGCTTTTGGCCATTTTTAAGGGCCCAGTGACGCCAGTACCGCGCCTCATCGGCCCAGGGATCATGAGGTAATAAAAGTCGGGAATATTCAAGGCCTGAAAGGAAGATGGTGCAAGCTCCACTAACAAAACGGACACTTGTTGCTAAACGGGAAAAAATCCGGGATTCTCCGACTCTCGGGGTCCGGCGGGTAAGACACCTGAATCCAAATAGGAATTGTACGGTTGTGAGTAGGAAAAGTGCCGGCTTGTTATCAGCAGCAGGAACTATGGGGGTTAATAATTGAAGCCCAAGACTGGGATTACGAGGGATTATGTTATATGAAGGTTCCTGCATGTACTCCTGAGGGGGTTGTATTATGAAAGGGTTGTAGAAGAGAGGTTTAGTTTTTTTGATTGAAAATAGGAAGGATATATTTGGTTGGTGGATGCGATGGTGTACGGGTGTACGGGTGTACATACATCGCACCTCCGTACACCAATAATCTATATAAATCTTTATTAGAATTTCACCTAATAAATATGCTGGGGCCGAACGGACGGACCGATAGAGTATTTAATCTATGAGGTATTGTCAACGAGTAGCTGGAATGTACCAAGTGAAAGTACTTGACATGTGTGAATGATAATGTGAAATCTCTCCAATATAAAAGGAGCTGTCTGGCTAATCATACATGTACTAGACTAAGAGTACTTTTCAAGACATCTGGGTAGTAATGACCTGATCAGTCAGTCTGAGGACTAGTAGACAAGTTTTAAGAGATTAGTTTCCGAAGTATTCCCATGGATTGTACACCAGTCTCTCAGCAGTCTCAGCAGTCTCAGCAGTCTCTTAGTCAGCAGTCTCTTAGTCAGCAGTAACTCAGTCAGCAGTCTCTCAGCAGTCTCTCAATCAGCAGTATCTCAGTCAGCAGTCTCTCAGTCAGCAGTCTCTCAGTCAGCAGTCTCTCAGTCAGCAGTCTCTTAGTCAGCAGAGACGACATGAGGTAGACATGTGATGAGGTAGAGATGAGGTAGACATGAGGTACACATGAGGTAGAGAGATAGATTAGATGTAAACATGACAGAACTCCAATTGAGCGTGGAAATCAGTCAAGCCACACTTATTAAAAAACCTTCAGTGTCTTGGGTTTCTGGTGTTAACACTGATGTCAAATAATAGAAAGGTTTCTTGGCAAATAACTTCAGTCGACCAACAAATGTACTTCACCTTTTAATCAATGTCATGCAGATTGACTGGCTCCATACGCTAGCACATAGGGGCAACACGTAGTTGAAGCATTCCTTAAGTGAAAAAAGTAATCAGAGGGATGGGATGTGGTGACCTTGACTACCCAGCGTATTTTGGGTAATAACAACGGACTTTTGACAAAAGGAAAACATCTCAAAACAATGCCACGGACCTGACCCAAATACTTGTGGTGTAGTATCTCACCTAATACTAACTCTAGAAAGTACTAGAACTGAGTATTATTTAATGAACCTTAGTATTTCCACAACCAAGAATGTATGTCCCACAAGCATGTGATTGACTGATTGACTGATTCAATCACTTTCACTCCACCCCTCATAGTCAGCAGTCTCTTAGCAGTCTCAGTCGGCAGTCTCTCAGTCAGCAGTCTCTCAGCAGTCTCTCAGCAGTCTCTCAGCAGTCTCTCAGCAGTCTCTCAGCAGTCTCTTAGTCAGCAGTCTCTCAGCAGTCTCTCAGCAGTCTCTTAGTCAGCAGTCTCTCAGCAGTCTCTCAACAGTCTCAGTCAGCAGTCTCTTAGTCAGCAGTCTCTCAGTGACCAGTCTCTTAGTCAGCAGTCTCTCAGTGACCAGTATATCACCAGTCTCGCAGTCACCAGTCTCTCACCAGTCTCAGTCACCAGTCTCTCACCAGTCTCAGTCACCAGTCTCTCAGTGACGAGTATCTTACCGGTATCTCAGTGACCAGTCTCTCACCATTCTCTCAGTAAGCAGTCTCTCAGCAGTCTCTTAGTCACCAGTATCTCAGTCACCAGTCTCTCAGTCTCTCAGTGACCAGTCTCTCACCATTCTCTCAATCAGCAGTCTCAGTGACCAGTCTCTCACCATTCTCTCAATAAGCAGTCTCAGTCAGCAGTCTCTGAGTCAGCAGTCTCTCAGCAGTCTTAGTGAGCAGTATGGTCTTTTAGTCAGCAGTCTCTCAGCAGTCTCAGTGACCAGTATCTCAGCAGTCTCTTACCAGTCTCTCAATCACCAGTCTTAGTCACCTGTTAGAAAACAAGCGCCAATAAGGATACTGAAATGAAAGGGATGTAAGGGAGGATAACACCTGCATACTACATACATACATGCATGTGTTTTGTTGGAGTCATGTTTCATGTATGCAAGTAAGTAGTCTGCAGGACCGCATAGACCCAGTGGATATAAAAGCGAGGATTTCCTCCCTTTAGTCATTGAGTTCGTCCACTATTCTAGGTTCAATACATACCATGATAAACTTAGGACGTAAGGAATACGTTCAATATATTGACTGACTGACTGACCGCCTGGTCCACTGTCCGAGTCTAACATCACCAGTCTCCCTCACCTTCAATTATCAAGGCCTCTTTATCTCCATACAAGTCTTACTACCATCATGACCAAGTCAGTGAACTTTATTTGATTTTTTCAACATTAACACCCCGACGCCTCCATAATATATGCACTTTTTGGTGTCATACATACCCTACGGATATTGTGTATTATGACCATACCATACTATGAATTAGTGGTATGAAGCTAGTCATGAAGCTAGTGTTAGTCAATTCAGATCGCATCAGTTGATTAAGCTAGTCTTTGAAGCTAGTCATTAATGAAGCTAGTTACTACATCTAGTTACTGGTCTAGTTACTGATGTTACTGATCTAGTTAAGCTAGTCATTTAAGCTAGTCAGTCATCAAGCTGGAGTAATTGATACTTCCAGATTTTACTGGTCTAGTTACTGCTCAAGTTATTGATGTGACTGATATAGTTACTGATCTAGTTACTGATCTAGTTACTGGTCTAGTTACTGATCTAGTTACTGGTCTAGTTACTACTCAAGTTACTGCTAGTTACTGGCTAGTTACTAATCCAGTTACTGATATTGCTGATCCAGTTACTATTACTGGTCTAGTTGCTGATGTTATTGATCTAGTTAAGCTAGTCATCCATCAAGCTAGTATTAGCAACTCACACTCATCACTTAAGATAATCTGGAGTAATTGATACTTCCAGATTTCCTCCGTTCTATTTGTCCAACTGATTATTCTTGCAATGAGTTGAAAGAAGTGACGAAAGGAAGGTCCAGAAAATCGCAGAGTTAAGACCCATTAAAGGGACCGTCAAAAAACTCTAGTTCCATGACATTAAAGGATGCCAGCCGGTTGTTGCGCACGCCCAAGGAAATGGGTGAGAATCTCATGATCGTGGACCTCATTCGCCACGACTTGCAGTCATTCACAGAGAACGTCAGAGTCCAGGCTTTGATGACGGTTGAAAACTACAAAACAGTGTACCAATTGGAGAGTGAGATCCACGGCCATTTTTGCGAAAAGGATACTCTATTTCTTAGACCACAAATTAATTCAAGGCTGGTGATATGGTTGATGGTGATGAAGAATGAACAGAGAATGAACAGAGAATGAACAGAGAGTTTTGAGACGAATTTCAAGAAAAATAAAAAGGAATGGCTTTTTTTGAGATGAAAAGACTTGGTTTCCAAAGTGAATCGGAGATGATTGAGACCTTGGCTTTGAAGCTAAGGAATCTATTTGGCTCGGACGCTGCAACTGATAACCCGTACATTCCTCGTATGTCAGTTTTCCCAGTCAGGGTGCATGCTAGGAAGGGTTCGGAGTTATTAACATTCAGAAACTGTTTGTTATTAATGGCACTTCATATTCCATTGGGGGAGTGAAATTGAAAGCTCTACTGCTAAGTGGTACTGAAAGCGCTACTGATAAAAACCTGGTGGATTCCGGATTCCTTTACAATGCAGAGACCCAACAATTCTTGACCATGATGAACTCTTAAGGTGATTTACCAAGAACTTAGTCTGCTCAGAATCAATGCAAAGGCTTGGTCACTAGCTACCGATAAATTGCACCTTGATTTACTGAAGAAGAAAGGTGTGATTGGTATCATGGAAGAAATCACGAGTGTCTGGTTAAATCAAACCTTAACTAAGCCAAACTCTGATAGGTAGTGGATTCACGATACCTTAGGTCTTTGATTAGACTGATTGACTACGATTTGTATCTTGCACGACCTATATGAGTCACGTGATCAGGTCGAACTTTCTGAAGGAAGCTTCGCTTCTCTCTATACCCTGGATTGACCCTTGAGTGAGAAACCATCAGTGAATCATCATAACTGCAGACAACAGGAATCTTTGATAATTACTAGTCAGTAATAGTTTTCCGGATGTACGGGTTTGTTTGAGCTTATATGCAATATCATATTTAACCTAGTACTAGATCCAGGCTCGTCTACAATGTAAGCAATACTATATGTATTCCCTTTTACTCGGAATATAATTCTTCCTTCAAGTCAATGCCTAAAGCCTCTCTGATCTCCCTTAATTCCTCCAAGTAGGCATTGTATTGGTCCTTGTTCTCTACCTTGTGTTTCAAGGCTTCAAAGGTTCTAACGGCTGTGGGGTAGTCATTGACTCTTCTGCATGCCTCCAAGGCCTTTTGGATGACGGAAGGAGAAGGCACCAAGTCGTACGAGAAACAGTTGTTCAACACTCTTTGCACCTCGAACAAGTCGTAAGCGTTCTCGAATTCTTGTTCATATCTATGGTTAGTAAAAGTTGGATGGGGAATGATTCTGAATCAACGATACCGTAAAACCCAATACCGTAATAAAAATTTGTTTCCGTAAATGAAAGACTGTAATCCAAAGACATCCTAGCAAACACTGGTATTAGTACCCGACTGTCTAACGCTAAAATGATCAGTGCGTCCTTCTGCTCAGTCTTACTAAAAGGCTGAGTTTCAATGCATTTGACCACTTGATCCACTAGCGATGTGTCAAGTAGGAAATTGACATAAAAGCACTGTAATGATTTTGTCGAGTGTTTAATCAAGGTATGGGAAGGGTCACTAGGGATGTAACGAATCAAACCATCATATGGAAGTAGGATTAGTGAAGACCAGTCAACCGTCAACCAGCACAAGTACTTCCAAGTAACTAAGCACTGATTAGTCAATACCAGTCAAGTCAAACTTTCAATCCACTAGTTATGGAGTAGTTAATCCCAACACTCAAGTATAGATGATTCAAGCGATGAGTCAAGTATCCATTAAACTGATTATCCCAATCCAACATTACGACTCACATTCATGCCGCGGGATTGACGCCACTCCAAGACACGAGCACCAGCATCTGTGCGAACTCATTCTCATTTGCTAATTGTCATTTTCTGTATCTCATTTTGAGTTCTCAATATTCGCAACTGCTTAAATTCTCAATGACATGAAAATGAATTAGGAATCAATCATGAAAGATCAAATGAGTGAGTCAGATCAATCAAATGAATCAAATTAATCAAATGAATCAATTATGAATGAATCAAATGAATCACATGAATCAATCATTCAATCAAACATCCCTATCGCTTCGTATCCCATCCTATCTCATGAATTACTATTCTCCAGTTTATAGATCATTTCTATTTGGTTGGTTGATTCTCATTCATCGTCATTCCCTTTTTTCATGATTGAAATAAACTATACGTACCTTTGGGAAAACTCCTCAAAAGTCTCCTCCTTGTGATCGGAGTAAAACCTTATTTGGGAAAAAGGAATCTTTTTAGCAGTAGGCAATCTGGAGACTGCCAAGGATCTGGGCACTACCAAAGATCTAGATCTGAGAGCACAACGGATAGAGGAGGCAAGCATGTTGAGAGTGGTTTTGGTGGGGGGGAGAAGTATTTTGAAGAAGGTGGAAATCACGCGATGGCGTGCGCCTACCGATTCTGTGGAGTTTCAACTTTTGTGCTGCCGTGTTTTGAATAGGGGTCACGTGCCATCCAAAAGTGCTAAGTATTGATTTTTGAGGTGAAACTCATATTTGAAATTTTGTGATTTGGGTTACGTTTGTGGTGCCAGTGGTAGGTGATTGTGGGCAATTAACTCGCAGCCAATGAGAGGGACGCATTTTGCAATGGGAATTGGTTTGCGCACGACTTATATATATATTTTTTTGCACGGGCACGCACTCCAAGCTGCTGCACCTGTTGCACCTCCGTACACCACCCATTCTATTCTATTATTATAACTTCATACGGTACGCAATTTACTTGAGAGGTTGCAAAATTATGGTGGTGACACTAAGGCAGCGTGAACATGTCACAATTGCGCGCGACATTTTGTGGTAACATCCGAGGGTGCGACATGGCTAATGGATCATGTAGTGCACCTCGGATTACACTACCTTTAGCTAGTCATGGACCAACAGTTTGTATGGAAAAGCCACCCAGCTGAGGAGACATATGCTGCACCTGCACATGAAGCCCTTTTACGACAGCCGCTCGACAACCTGCAGCTCCGCCTAGATCCGGCCATGAAACACCGGCTCAGTTCCGAGGCCAGTGGGAACGAAAGGGAGAAAGCCATTGGCAATGTTGCCCCTCGGATTATTGTCACCGGTGATAGCCCCCGAAATATCGTCACCACCGATATACCCTCGAATGTGGACAATGTGGACACCACCGGAAAAGCCCCTACCGAGGCTGCCGAGGGTACCCGCCGAGTGGTTTCGACAAAGCGTGCGGCCCAAAACCGGAACTCCCAAAACGCATTCCGGAAACGCCGCCAAAAATACATACAGGAGCTTGAAAGCACAGCCGAAAAGGTCAAAGACATGCAGAAGACTATCGATGACTTGCGTCAGGAAAATATGGTACTACGGGAATTTTCGTCGGCGCTTCAGGCTCGTGTTTTAGAAATGGAACCATTGCGACATTACGACACGACATTGCGACACGACATAGCGACACCACATAACGACGCACCAGCGCGACACACGACACGACAAGACACGACACGATACCACACTAACAATCACTAAATGTCATCATATATACAAACTTGGGGATGTACGGGCTTATCGATCTTTACTAAAGTTTTTTGTGTCTTGCACATAAGGCGCAAGGCAGAATCGGCTCGGCACAAACACAGATGCCGACCAGCCTGATGCTAGAGCAGCACCTGTACATAGACAAAGCTGAATAACATTCCCATACAGTGTCTTGTAGTGAGGGAACTAAAGGTGAATTGTGAAGTAGATGAAACAGAGGTGAAGCAGAGGTGAAGCAGAGGTGAAGCAGAGGTGAAGCAGAGGTGAAGCAGAGGTGAAGCAGAGGTGAAACAGAGGTGAAACCCGTGAAACTCGGAGAAACTCGGAAAAATCTTAAATCAAGATTCCGACACACTTAAATCAGCTCCGTCTACCACTTCAGAATATGTTCATTAGAAAATTATTCAGAAAGATTTAATATGCCAAGTAATAATGAGTATAGAAGTGAAGAGAAGTTGAACATAAACCAGTACATTCTCCCTCCCCCATCTTCCCCGATCTTCCTCCACCTTCCCCCACCTCACCACCTCGCCACTTTCCCAACTTATACCCCTTAGTATGGTCTGCGTATGAGTTTTCTAAAGGCATTTCAGGCTGCAGCAAGTTGCCGTGTCAACCTGCATTGAAACGCAACCGTATATGTGGCAGGTGCGTTCCAAAACGCACATCAGGAAATTCCGCGCGGCCTTGGTGACTCTGTTGCTATGAATTTGCGTCTGACGACTCCACCGTGCGTCTCATGACTCCACCGTACATCTGCTCCTTAAATATACCCGCCGCCATTCACTTGATGTTTTAGCATCATACTCATTTTTCTTTTCCTTTCTCGTTTCTCCCTTTGTCGTTTCTCTTCTCCTTTATAACCATTTGACTTGACACATTTACTGTGTTCTGGTCTGTTTATGGTTTAGATTGACAGGTTCATCTTTGTTCCAACATTTGTCATTCCCATTTGATTGCGATTTGATTCCCATTGATTGCCATTGATTGCCATTGATTGCCATTGATTGCCATTGATTGCCATTTGATTCCCATTCATTCCCATTTGTTATTCCAAAATTTCCCCTTTTAATGGAAGCCTTTACCGTCACCCAGACTTCAGCGCCTAATCCTATTGTTCCAGGACTCTTTCCCGCCGTAGATTTGTGGAATCACAATCTGCTAGATTTGGACTTGGCCTCTCCTTGCATTCTTGGTGCATGTACGCTCAAGTGTAAGGTTTAGTGGGAAAGGCAGCTTCATAGTCCCCCACTCAATCCTAATCAATAATAATTCCCAGGTCAATTTAATTTGGGTTGCCCCTTTTTCACCCCCTCCACAGACTTTTTATGCAAAAGTATAATACTTCTCTGAAAGCGGTTAGCTGTGTACTCTGCAGGACCAATTACACGGTATTGTAATAATCCAGGCTTTCTAATCCAGGCTTTCTCATGCTAATAAAAGGATATGGAAAAAAGTCTGCGTTGGGATTTACAGCCAATTCTCATCATGACTATATGCAGTGACGCTGGTCGCCGCATACAAAGCTGCAATCGTCATGCGACGTCTCCCTTTAATAGCTATATACAAATCAAAATTTCTGGTACAATATGATGGACTGGCGCCAGAATATATACAGCAAGGTAAAATGTGGCTACTTCACGCACGTGATTTAAAGATGTACGGGTGTTAACACGTGATATATATCACGCACATATCACGTGGCAGATCACTCCCATCTTGCCCTCCTAAAATTCTTCCGCGTACCCCTTCAACCCCATGAGTTTCAGACTTCTCCGTCCCCTAAAAGCTGTCCCCAGCGTCTGTGCCTCCACAAGATTGCTCCAATGTCGAGCTCTTGCCTTCCAGGTATCTAGCCCCGAAGACCGCGTCAAATTACTCCAAAAACAACCCCCAAACCTGCCCTCCTCCTACATTTCTCCCCCCCTCATTGACGACGTCTTTTCCGACGCCTATGACATCTTAAAAGATCAACTGGCAAGCGTATATCAGGAAATCGAAAAATCACCAGATCTTTCTGCAGCCCAGGCCGAAGAATTGCTCATCCAGGCGGAAAAATACAACCCAGAAGTGCTCTATATCTTCCGCTTCAACCGGTCCAAAATCGACCCCAGTCAGCCTGTGTACCGGCATTTGATGGAAAAAGAATGGAAACTGCACGATTTGATGTTGCTCATGCAACGCTTGGAGCAATTGCACGTGATCCCCGATACCTTGCCCACCTTGGATCCCCGTGCTGATGTCAAGGTGGAGTTTGCCCACAATACATCTGCGGAATTCTGCGGCTATATACAGCCTGGCTTGCGCATGCCTGCTTTTGCCGTGTCCCGTCCTCCGACGGTCAAAGTGCAGGAGTTCAAGACATGTGAGTCTTCAGGCCTCTATACCTTGGTCATTGTGAACCCAGACATTCCAGACTTGAAACGTAATAGTTACAAGACCCTGTTGAATTATGGAGTGTATAACGTTCCTTTGACATTTACTGACAACATTATTTCGCCTGCAAAGTTACTGGAGACTCCAGAACGTGTGTTTCATCAATACCTGCCTTTGGTTCCTGAAAAGAATGCTCCCACGCACCGTGCTTGTGTATGGGTATTCAGACAAGAACGACAGCTCTCGGATATTAGCTTTGATGCCGAAAACTTTGATATCCGAGCATTTGTTGACACCTATGGTCTAGATGCCATTGGTGCACATGTATGGAGACAAGATTTTGACCGGACCACGAATCATGTGAGAGAGGAGTATGGAATGGGACGAGGTGCTGTGTATGATATTACACGTGGGACAAGGCCATTAATATGAGCCAGGATGATAGTGCATAGTGCACTACAATACATGTAAATAGCCTGTAGTACTTGGTATCCCCAATTAATTTGTTCGTTCCATGAAATAGTGGATGCGTTCTAGTATGAACCTTTGGTATTTTGCCATTTATTGTCCGGGTACGGAAAATGGTGCATTTGATTCCCTATCAGTGCGTGCTGGTGAATAAGCGTATTAGGGTCTTGTTTGAGAAATTCCTCTATATTCAGAAAGGTACCCATAATTGACATATTAGTGGACTTCTGGAGATAAAATTCATTGATGTATTATAATCGAAGCGTTCATCTGATGGTCGTAACTTTTCTGGTTGACTGGTGCATGGACCACAATTTGGTGGAAAACAATATGATCGGAGCTAGTTATCTAGATAGATTTGACGCTCTCTAAATTGAGTCATATGGCCAGTGCTTTATGCATTTGCGCAGAACATATTAATTGACTTGCAATTATCAATCACTTGCGAAATCGAGGGAAGAAAAGACTGGGCTTAAGGGAGCCAAACAACGCAAAAAAGGTTGGCATAGGTTCCATGATTTCATTGACTGGCTGGAAATCGCACATGATGCGGAAGCTGGCCTTGTGTTTGACGACCACATAATCCGGTAAATTGTAAGGTTGGATAAGGCCGTTTTCCAAAAGCCAACTGGTTTTGTCATGCCCGAATTCTTGGGCGCCCAAGCAGTAACTGGGCAAAGAGCAGTTCTGGGCATTTGGTTTGGTATATATCCTAGAGTTGTCCAAGGGTTTTGGTGCAAGTGCAAATGTAACCATTTTTTGTTTGAAAGCGTCGAGAATATCACCGAAAGTGCAAGCGATTGAGGTAGGGACAGTTTCAGGTAAATCAGCAGATGACTGTGGAAGATGCTAAAGCCAAACCGAGTGTTGAAATGTGGCCATGAGTAAACCATTGTATTTGAAGGGGACTCCAGGTTGATGTAAGATTTGCAGTTGGCTCCAGCAATCGTTTCCGAGAGGAAGAGCGGTAATTGTAGAGTCATAGACGACGAAGACATAGGAGAAGGAATTTTCAAGAGCAGGGAAGATGGACACGAAGTATTCCTGGATATGCCAAACGACCGGACATCTGTAGACAATGATGGAGACATGGACCGATGATTCATAAACACTGAGTAATCAGGTTTACAAGCAGACAGAATGTCAAACGGAATGAAAGCCGTGTCCAGGAAGCGAGGGTGGAAAGCATGTTGGTTGACCCAAAGAAAGTGGCGTTTAACACGAGTAGAGGCAGCACCACAGGGAAAATAAAAGGAAATATTCCACAAGTCTTGGACAAGCTGTTGAAAACATGCATAGTAAAATGGATGCTCTTCATATATTTTTTTGACAAACAATTTCACGGTATGGTGTGATAAGGCTCTTGATTTCATGAGAGCTTGAACGACTTGGTCAAATGAAGAAACTTGACGGACTACCTTATGATGGGACACCACAGGAAAACCCCCCAGAGATAAGTTAGGGGAGCTAATGGCAAGGAACTCAGTAAGCGGGTAGACAGCAAGTAAGGCCGGACGAGATAGGAAAAGGCATCTGTAGATGTTGAAGTATTGCAGAGTTTCCAAGTGGCGAACAAATGGGACAGTTAATAAGGAAGTGAAAGTGGAAGTGGAATCCACGGGATGTACGGGTTTGGCGGGATGTACGGATTCAGTTGGAACATTCTCAATTGGAACAACGGAATAAACTAGCTCAACATGTTCAATTGGATCAATTGGATCAACTTGCTCAATTGGAGAAATGTAAGGGGCCAGAAAAACATTTCTGCAATACTGCAAAGGCGCGGCAATAGATAGACGTGCATATAACGTGACAGATAAGGTGTATATGCAGAACGCGAGATATATCAGCATAAGCGCTGATAAAACAGAAAATCCCAGCCCCTGAACCAGAATCCAGCTAGTGTGACACGCTGTGCAAACCAGGTATAAGTAAGGACAAGCTATTGATACTGCACCGAAAATACTGAGTATGAGTGGATACGCCGCTTTGGGCCTTTTTTCCTGCAGGGTACAGATATCCTTGGTAAGACTGTTTGGTATGTGAATCATGATAGATTAACTTAATTAGCTGTTGTTTTATTATTATTATTATTTTTTTTTAGAATTAAAGCTTGACACTGACTTATATGTGACTGGAACTTTCCATAACAAATGAGAAGCTTCGGCCATAACATCTAGCATTTTAGGAAAATACATTTGGGAATAATAACGACAATACCAAGAAAAATTTCGTTTTTTATTGTTACCTTTAAGGTGATTTGTTTTATCCGTGGTGATAATGTGAAGGAATCATGGTTTCTTAGGCCAGGATGGAAGAGTGTATACACCAGTCCAATGGAACTATAGCCTGCAAACCCATCAGATCTGAGTGTATGATGCAGCATGTTGCACTTGTTTAATTAACATTGGGGACATGTAAGTTTGTACCTTCACAACAAGTACGAAAAGACCATCCCTCCCGTCTGCATATAACACATGTACCGTACTGACTATAAGTCATTGAAGTTCATCAGAATCATCATCAGGGAACATAATCAATGGATATTGAACTCCTCCATGACTTGAGACTCAAAGTGGGTGTGCTTGATTTTTTGATCAATATTCTGGATATTGAAAGGTTTCAAAGGGAAACAAGTGATAATCATAGGGTTGAGGAAAAACTTGTGTTTTTGAGTTTCCTCCTGAAGATTCTCCCGGTCATTATTGTGTTGCTTGTAAGTCCGAGTACTTGACTTGCTTTTAAACAAGTACAACTTCTCTTTCGAGCTGGGAGAGTAGGGTGAAACCAAGTCACTGGGTATTGGCCAAGTCATTGGTATTGGCCATCCACTGGGTATTAGTGACATCATCCAGTTGTCCCTAAATGTCAATATGGTCAGGGAATTTTGAAAGCCCTGAGTTTTCCTCTCCCTTAGTCCACTATGCATGATACTAAGGTTACCCTAATGTACTTGGAACCAGGACTACTCCTTATATCCATCATATAAGCCCATCACATAAAGATTCAAGTCTTTTTATATGGGCTGGTTCTTTTATGAAAAGGAGCTATTTAGATGTTGCTTATCATAATGTTATAGGAGTCCAGCACAAAAACCTCTGTTTCAATGACTCCGAAACCACATTTTCCACACCCACTAGGGAGAAAACTCCGATACTAGCATTTGACCCGTTGATCAGTTTCTAAGAAAACTTGTTGGGATGGATTGAAACAGACAATGGGTGGACTTGAATGGATGGAACTTCTATCCTTGTGGATAAAAATGTTAAGATTATCAAACTAACCTTGATGCTCACTCAGAACCCAACAAGGGTATTAATGGACCAGGAAAGATTCTGACGGTTGTGACCAACTGGAAACCTTAGAGTTCTATACCAAGAGCATTGGCTGCGTCGAGCTCACTCAAGCAAGTCAAAATCTCTGTCTTCGTCGATGGAATATTAATCATGAACTTGCCTCCAGCTTTACCTCACGCTTATTGCAACTTTTGGCGTTGGGCTTTCGTCATCTACCTTTATTAGAGCAGAGACATTCGATCTAAGAGTTCCGGAGGCAGTTTCTCGGATTCAGTTTCACATTGTTCAGGTTTTAAAGAGGTTTAGCTGAAGATGTTTTTTTTTGTTTTTTTTTTCTTTCTTTTTTTTTTTTGTTTTGGTGGTTCCCATAGAGGCACTTTGTTCATTTGATTCTGGGGAGAGTAACCATAAGATAAAGAATTATACGTTGTCTTAGTCCAATGGTTTGCCTTGGTTCGCTTCATGATGCAGGCGTACAGACTGAGAATGGCCACTAGACCATACCCCTTTTGGAATCCCCTTGTTGCCAAAGCCTTTTCAATCCACAGACAGATGGTCAGACTCCCCCAGTTCTTCCCAGTCCTTGAACTGCATGTGGTGGCGCCTGTTTGGTAATTAAAGTATCAGCTACTTTCAGTAGTGGATGAATGAACTATACATCATCCATGGCTGATAGTTGTAAGGGAGATTTGAGGTCTTTTATTGGTAGCTCCTGCCTTTATTAGTGTTCCCTCATGTCATAAGATAAACCCGTAACTAGGATAGAAAGTATCCAGACTCATTTTTTCAGACCCAGGCACAAGTTTGCCATTAAACCTAAGCTCGATATCAGACTCAGGCACAGTAGTTCCAGTTTTTCCATCATAAAATGCCCAATAGCCTGGAGTGTATGTGCCATTAGTGATGCATAGGCGTCTTCAAAGATGAACTCGACAGGAACGGCGAAAGGGGCCAATAAAGTTTAGTTCATGGGATCTTCATCATAAGGGGTGCCGCAGAGAGGCAGAAAATTGTTATTGATCTGTATGAAAGAAACAAAGGGAAACTCATAAGACCCATAGTTTTGTCCTTCTCAGACTATCTCCTTCAGGCCTTCGAGCTTATCTTTTTTTCAGGCCTTCAAGCTTATCATTTTCTTAGGCTTATCTCCCTTTCAGGCTTATCTTTTTCTCAGGCTTATCATTTCTCAGGCTTATCATTTCTCAGGCTTATCTCCCTCTCAGGCTTATCATTTCTCAGGCTTATCATTTCTCAGGCTTATCTCCCTCTCAGGCTATCTCTTTCCTCAAGCTTATCATTTCTCAGGCTTATCTCCCTCTCAGGCTATCTCTTTCCTCAAGCTTATCTCCCTCTCTGACTTATCTCTTTCCTCAAGCTTATCTCCTTCTCAGGCTTTATGGGGTTCTCTTTCCTCAGGCTCTATGGGATTCTCCTTCCTCAGGATTATGGGATTCTCCTTCCGATTTTAAAACCACAAACCTGGTAGTTTCATGTCGAGTCAGACGTCCCACTATGGGATAATCGAACTGATGAATTGCTTCAGAAGCAAAGATACATCTGAATGGCCCTTTCAAATGGACTATTCCCTTAAATACTAACGTGTCAAAAAAAACTCACCTACACTTTTATAGACCTTTTCGCAACGTTGCCCCCGCCCAGTTTATTTGCAGCCATCAGTATGCAGGCGTGCGTGGTGCCAAAAATATATAAGTAGCGCACTCCCCCTTATTTCGAAAAAATTTATGAGCCTATCAATTTGAAAAGTCAAAGTTTAGGGACTACACTGAAATCTATCCTAGTCTAGTCCAGTACTACAGGCTAAGTCTACAGTCTACTACAGTACTACAGGCCACGTCTATAGTCTAGTCCAGTACTACAGGCTAAGTCTACAGTCTACTACAGTACTACAGGCTAAGTCTACAGTCTAGTCCAGTACTACAGGCTAAGTCTACAGTCTAGTCCAGTACTACAGGCTACATTCTACAGTCTACATAGTCTACTATGGTCAGGTCTATATTATACCCTCAAAGGCTCATTTGAAAAAAGTTTCCTAGGTTCTTGAAACCCTTTCAATCATTATCACATAAAGTACGAAGAGTACTAACGAGCCTTTGGTGTTTTAAGGTAATCAGATACCATTGTATTCCTTGATGGTGTATTAAGAGGGAATCAGCCATATAATTGATTATCCCAAGTGACTGTACAGATATCAGAGGGTGTTACTAGTGTGAGAAATGGCTGTTGTCTTTCCCTCTTTACTTTCTGATGGTATAGCCTAGGAGATTTTGGACACGAATAGAAGTGCTTTTACCTTTCCATTTTACACATAGTCATTTTAGTGGGTGTGTACGGTGGAACTGGCCAAGAGATGTGTAAAAAACTGCGAATGGTGCGAATAGACTGACCTAGGTTATGAGGATAAAATACTACTGACTGGTGAAAGTGTCAAGACAGATACTAGGTACTAGTCTACTACAGGATGAGAAGTGTGGAACTTTACTATACTTTGTCAATCTGTCTAGTCTAATATTTCTATTTCCATATCCATAGTGCGAGCTCTTATATTAAAGCTTCACCAAGTTGTCCCGTCGGCCTGTGCTCTCAATGTTGTATAACAACTATTAGAACACACTCTAAGGATGACGGCGTCAGAGTGCCCACTATTGGCCTCTCTCAATACCTCTGTACCCACAACCGATATCGGTCTGGTAAAGGACTGTGGATAATGATGAACATCCTTGACAACCCAGCTATTCCTGCACCCTCATCCATTATTCATTTGCACTATTAATAGATTAGTATAGAGTAAAATACTATTACTCATTACTAGGGACTACTCTACTGACCACTATTATTATTCAATTGTCAGATGTCCATGGGTAGGGTACTAGAAGGGAGTAAAAATGACCTACCATGAGCGATATGGGTAGAATTGCGATAGACTGGCAATCCGGCAGGAAACTACTACTGCTAGAGAGAGAGAGAGAGAGAGAGATAGTCGGTCAGTCAGTCAGTCCGTCAGTCAGTCCGTCAGTCAGTCATAGGCAGTCAGTCATAGGCAGTCAGTCATAGTATTATACTAGTATCCAGTCAGTAATAGTAGTAGTCAGTCAGTAATAGTAGTAGTCAGTCATAGTCAGTCAGTCATAGTCAGTCAGTCAGTGAGTGTGCGCGCTACTACTCCCTCAAATCTCAAAAGTCCCAATACATCACCATTTTATAGCTACTCATTTTAATGGGAGTGCGCGGTGGGCCAAGGGCCAAGAGTGCGTGTAAAAAACTGCGACTGAGTGCGACTGAGTGCGAGTGCGAAGGGGACTGCGAGCGCTCTAGTAAAGACAGGTCGAGTGTGGCGAGAACTAGTCAATGTAGTCTGTCAAGAAGAACTAGTAGTAGTACTAGTACTACTCTACTAGTACTACTCTACTAGTACTACTCTACTAGTACTACTCTACTAGTACTACTCTACTAGTACTACTCTACTACTCTACTACTCTACTACTCTAATCTACTACTCTACTAGTACTACTCTACTACTCTACTACTCTACTCTACTACTCTACTAGTACTACTCTACTACTCTACTACTCTACTAGTACTACTCTACTAGTACTACTCTACTAGTACTACCCTACTAGTACTACTCTACTAGTACTACTCTACTAGTACTACTCTACTAGTACTACTCTACTAGTACTACCCTACTACTCTACTAGTACTACCCTACTACTCTACTAGTACTACCCTACTACTCTACTAGTACTACCCTACTACTCTACTAGTACTACCCTACTACTCTACTACTCTACTCCTTCATGCGCACCCATGTCTAAAATTCTCCATGTGCAATCAGTCCTGGAATCTTATAGATCCCACATGCAGGCCTAAATTGTCATTTCCACAAGTACAATTGCTATTCAGTCATCCTTAACTTCACCGACTTGTCATTTACTAACAAATACTACACAATACATCCATTCCGTACAATCACAAGTCATCATACAAAGTCTATAAACCAGGATTTCCAGTAATTGAACAAGGTCAAAAAGTATAAAAATATCAAGGTTATCAAAGAATCTATCACTTTGTATTTGTTTTAGTAATTGTTTTAGACAAGTCCTGAGAGTTAAAATCTCTAACCAGAGAACAGCTCAGTTAAGCTGCGGGAAGATGTTGTGATATGAGGCGCATATGCAGTATATATACCTGTAAAGAGGAAACTTCCAGTTCCGCGTCAAACATCAGTACAGTCCAGAGATGGTGGAATAGTTGAGAGAACTAGTCTCATCATCAAGATAAGTAAATACTCTATTAGTAGTATCAGACTGAGTGGAAGATTCATTAGCACCTTCAACGGTCTGATGAGTACTCTTAGTGAGTCTTGGTGAGTCTGGTGAGTCTGGTGAGTCTTGGTGAGTCTGGTGAGTCTGGTGAGTCTTGGTGAGTCTGGTGAGTCTGGTGAGTCTTGGTGAGTCTTGTGGCTGGAGACATCTTGATATATTTGTCTGATTGAATTTATAAACATGAGCGAAGGCTCCCCTTTTATATTGGAGTTGACCTTCACCCCCACTACCGTTTTCGGGTACACTACCCTTTTCGGGTAGGTGTGCAATATTCATTGTGACATCTCAATTAGGAGATCAAAGGGCCAACTCCTAGCATTTTCAGCGCGGTGCTTAAACCCCCGCTCTCAAACTTTGTTTCTCAACACCTAAGTGCCCTGCACTTAAGGTTCCATTGCTTCTGGGATGCCTTTAGGGCACAAGCCCTCATTTCCCTTGACTGGTTCCCTAAACCGCATTCCCAGTTTTACAGTTGTGCTCTACTTATTGAATTTGCACGACCTCTTCCTATAGATATGAGAAGAAAGAATATAAACCCGTACATCCCTAAGGACTCTTTCTACCTTCTCTCTACAGACTAGATATATTGTGACAGAAATGTCTCTCACTGAACTCTCTCAGAGGATCTCCTCTAAGGACTTCTATGAAAACGTAAACACATTTAATCCTATGCTTACCGTACCCATAGAGGCAGGAACGGACCTATTCTCTCACTGAGCTATCAGAATATTTATGGGCCTGCATATATCACCCTCTTTTATAAGCGAGCGTCTCAATTACACCATTATCTCCTCTTATGTCTACTCTTCACTTCTCCCGGAAACAGCTACAACTGCAAAATATTGCGGCTTTACGTGATCCACCGCATCTTGGAAAGCTTGACTCGTCGCTTAAGAAAAATCTCGGCTTCATCAAGAAAATCCGTACCGCTTGCAGCTCCGAAGCCATCAATGAGTCCATCATCAATGATATCCGCACGCTTACACTCGAAAAATACCTTTCGGAGATCATTCCGGCTTTTTTTGATCGCTTAATCTCATTGAAAAAGCAGGATGATATTTCTGCTGCCATGGTTATCTTGTCTTGCCTTTTCCAGCGCTTTCAAACGGCTTTTTCGGCCCCTATACTTTCTCTTTTGGTCAACTGTATATTCCAGGATAACCTGACCATCCGGGAACGTACCACATGCGTGGTGGTAGTTTTTGAACTCAATTTGGTGGCAATTGCCTCCCGCTTTTCCGATTGTGATCCAAAATACCTCCTGGACCAAGTGGTGCGCGTGGTTACCAAGTTTCTGGACCATAATGTGACCATTGTTCTGTTACGGACCTTGATGGGGCCTCAATGGGAGACTGATGGTCTTCCTATTGTTGCTGCCTTTACGCGGCGCTTTGAGGACGAGCTTGTGACTCAGCGACCCGCCACTGAAGAACCTGTGGAACCTCTGAATCTGGAACCTGTGGAACCCCTGAATCTGGAACCTGTGGAAGCGCTGAATCTGGAACCTCTGACTCATATCCAACAGCTCTTGACGCATATCCAACAACTTTTGGAGCGCTACTGCATCAAAAACTTGAAAGAGTATGAGCAGCTTCGCCGTCAGGAGCGTAAGGAACGCAAAACAGCCGAAAATACCGCCATCAAGTACGGAAAAGACTTTGATAATGAACACCTCGATGCTCTCACCCAAAAGCTAGCGTTCCAGAAATTATACCTCCAGCCTATGTGCATTCTGCTAGGCTTAGACTTCCCCGAAGAGAAGACGGCGGCCGC
Source organism: Metschnikowia arizonensis (assembly GCA_002370875.1). Lineage (NCBI taxonomy): Eukaryota > Fungi > Ascomycota > Pichiomycetes > Serinales > Metschnikowiaceae > Metschnikowia > Metschnikowia arizonensis. The sequence continues at coordinate 57,018 of NLAU01000630.1, forward strand.
ACCCGTGCCCCAGGACTTAGGGTTTGTGTGGTGGAGTACAACCAAAGAAAAAGCCTTCTACGAGGAGATTCCTGATTTTTCCCGGCTTCTCGAAGACAAGAGCCTTCACACTAAAGCCTACACCAAGCTTTCAGAGCCCGAAAAAGTACAGGTTTTTCTAGACTTTTTGGCCACTGTCTCCCGGGAAGCCCATTTGGAGCAGGCCACTGTGGCACTCCACAACCACGTGCCCAACAACAAGGCCACGCACAACCGCATCTTGCGATTTTTCATCGAGTCCGCCAAAACTGACTCGCTCAACTTGCTTGCCAAGTTCATCAAGATCAACCTGCAGTACTTTGACAGCATTCTCTTGGAGCTAATTAGTCAAATCGACAAAGGCTTTCGCTTCCAGATGTCCACGGGCAAAATCAATTACCGAAACGTGGTGTTTTTCTCGGAATTGGTCAAGTTCAAGCTCGTACCCTCGCATCTCATCTTCCACAAGCTCCGCAACATGACGGTAAACTTGTTTGCATCCAACAACATCGAGATTTTGATCCTTTTCTACGAGCGCCTTGGTAAGTTCTTGCTCTATGAACCTGACTACCGGGAGAACACGCATGAAATGCTCGACATGCTCCGAGAAAAGTCTCGGGCCGCCAGCTTGAGCCAATACGAGAAACTTTACTTGAATAATCTCTTCCTCAACATCGACTCCTTCACGGGAAAGACCCCCGTGCAGGAACGTGTTGCCCACAAACACTCTGATGCTCAAGACTTCTTTCTCCAGATCTACCGTCAGGTGCTCAATGCACAAACATATCCACAAGTGGCCAAACTCATGGAGCTGATGGACTTTTCCAGAAGCCGTGTCGCTGCCTCGGCGTTTGTGCAGGTGTTCCGAGCCCCAGAGAATCTTCGTCTGGACACTTACCAATTGGCGGCACAAACTATGCTCCATCTCCCGGAAAACAGCCGCTTTGTGGTGCACCTGGTGGTGCAAATGCTCACGGAGCTGTTGGTTGACGGGCTTGAAGATAATGACTATCGCAAAAGTGTGACTCGAACGTCGGTAGTTCGGTTCATTGGTGCCATGTGCAACGCTGGAGTTTTGTCGTTTGAGTCTATTTCTGATGTTCTTTTCAAAATCGTGTGCCATGGTTACAGGAATAACTTCCCCACACCGGACCAGAACCTTTTAAAAGATCCTCGGGACAATTACTTCCGCTTGCAGTTGTGTTGTACATTGCTAAAAACTGTTGATTTCGAAAGAGCCCGACGTCTGGGGCTCGTCTTCTCTGATGTCAAGTCCTTAGAGAGTTTTCTCTACTTCTTGCAATACTTTTGCTATTGTAAGCAGCAGCCATTTCCACGAGACATTGAGTTTAGTTTGCTGGATGTGTTGATCAAAGCACTTGACCTTGATCTTACGGTTGAGTGGCCTGAGGACATAAGATCTGCCTTACGGCGACTACAGGAGTTTGTGAGGAGGAAGGGGGAAGAGAAGGAGAGAGAGGGAGAGGGAAGGAGGGAGAGGGAGAGGGGAGAGGGAGAAGATAAAACAGAAGTTGAAACCGAAGTTGAAAGAGATGGTGAAAGAGATGATGAAAGAGAAGGAACTGAAAGTGGGAATGCACAAATATTATACCAGCTGAACCTTGGTTTCTATGAAAGTGACACTGACGAATACGAAAGCGAATCGGATGCCAACGACACCAACCAGTACAGCACAACGGACTTGGAATATAGTGATTCCGATGACTCAGAAACGAAAAATGACTCCGATAGCGAAACTGAGCTTAAGCAATTCCAAAAGCTGGCCCAGGAATTTGCCCTCAAGCAATTCGACGAGTCCGTGCTGCACATCATCAAGGAGGCATCCACGTCTAGGGGCCAGACGCCATTGAAAATGCCCGACCCATCGGCGTATAGTGTTCAGGATCAGGCATCGGCATCTGGGCCCATTTTCCGTTTTCTTTCCCGTTCCACGCAAGCCAAGGACTTGCACTTGCCTTCAAACAGTCGCTTTGTTTCCAACTTCAGCAATAAGCAGGCACAGGAAAAGATCAACCGGGAGAAGATTTCCAACCTCATCATCAACATGTATCAGCCAGAACTAAAGCGTTAATTGTGACATTCACATTCTGCAACCTGCCTCAATAATCAACAAAATCCTGAATTCCAAAGATATGCAGATTGTTCTGAAACATCATGAATGCTCAAATAGTTTCCATACCTGACGTGTAGAAGCAAAGTGTCAATTCTATTGACCCATGAAGTCTTCAAGGAATATCAGTAGCCACGTTCAGGTCTGTTGTTTCATCAAACACTCGTAAAGTTCAGTAGTTGTCAGTGGTTCTTATCTCCTTATTCCCGGTAGAATTTTCAAATGGCCAAAAGCTTTGATATGCCACTTCAGAGCACTCAAATGTCATTATGAAACATGTTCTTTGCAGTATCGCTTTCACAACTGTTTAAAATTTTTATAGCACCTTCACAACCACAATTGTTATATCATCCTCCTTCCCTCCAAGGTACTTCTGGCCTGTGAGCCGGGAGAGCTCTTGCGAAAACGCACTAGGAAAATGCTTGTCTTTGGACACCATAACCACCTCCTTGACAAAATTGGAAGAAACCTCTGTAAGAGACTTGTTTGTCTCGAATTGGTCCTGCAAAAACCGCTCCATGTCCTCGGTGACCACATTATCGGTGACTCCATCTGTAGCAAAAATCACAATGTCATCTGTTTTTAATTGCCATTCGTAGTTATCACAGTCATCTGCTGTGTTGGAAATGTACCGTCTGCCTTGTCTTTCAGCTTTACGAACGATTTGCTCAGGGATCTTCGATAACTGGTAGGGCGTATTGAAGTTGTGCGTCTGGGACTCCGTTTCCTGAATACATTTGAAATCTCTGAATACACCACACCATGAATCACCCAAATTGCTGACCTTGAGCTTCTTTTCCGGCGTGAAAACTCCAATACAGGCCGTTGTTCCACCGATTTCCACTTTGGGCGACGCCTGTACATCGGCGAACGCTGATTTAAGGATGTCTCGGGAACTCAAGCTGGACTTGTCTCCATACTTCTCAAAATTGGACTTCATGAAATGGCACAACTCCCGGGAAATCGCCGAAGAGTCGTAGCCTGCATCCGACCACCCACCTACTCCATCTGCCACACCAACTGCAAAATACCCATCTGCCGATTGGCTAGATACAAACAAGTTGTCTTCTCCCAAGGGCAGTAATTCTGCCGGAGTCTTGGTGCGGTTCTGCTTGAAGATGTTTGACTGCTTTCTGTTCTTGGGTTCGAACGCCACGGCCACGTGATAGTTTATGAGCTTGTCGAACGAAGACTTGTCATAATTATACGACGTGGAACTCACAGCTGAGGATGACACTGAATAGTTTGCAGATAATTCCTGGTTGGAACTAAAGCTGTCATTGTTTTTGCCATTTTCTGACCATCCAGTTTCGGACTTTTGGCTCGCTGTCCCAGAATTGAATCTGCCAAACCCAAGGTTTCGTCTAAACAACGACTGCACTGCACAGAGAGGGATGGCAGAAGTAACTGCTTGTTTGGCCAACATGCCGTACTGACTCTTTGCGAGAAACATGGAAATTAGCGCCAAAGTGAGGGAGATGAGGATCCAATACCGCCGCTTTGTTTGCATTTTGCCTGGTGCTTTTCCGGTGCGCACCAAACGCGGGGCACCACGTATACCTGGAAAGTACTTGTAGAGAGGAATCTTCCAATTCCGCGTCAAACATCAGTACCTCAGGTTCACCATAGATTAACCATGGTGTACAGTCCAG
>NLAU01000633.1:0-15908 GCA_002370875.1 Metschnikowia arizonensis
ACTATGGTCAAACGGACGGAACTACGGTCAAACGGACGGAACTATGGTCAAACGGACGGAACTACGGTCAAACGGACGGAAATATGGTCAAACGGACGGAACTGAATTGGTTTGTTTAGTAAGCGAAGAAGTATCCTCAATTTGTACTAGTTACTCTTTAAGTCTATTTGAACTATAGTAGTGTAATAAGTCTATTTGAACTACAGTAGTGTAATAAGTCTATTTGTACTACAGTAGTGTAATAAGTCTATTTGTACTACAGTAGTGTAATAAGTCTATTTGTACTACAGTAGTGTAATAAGTCTATTTGTACTACAGTAGTGTAATAAGTCTATTTGTACTACAGTAGTGTAATAAGTCTATTTGTACTACAGTAGTGTAATAAGTCTATTTGTACTACAGTAGTGTAATAAGTCTATTTGTACTACAGTAGTGTAATAAGTCTATTTGTACTACAGTAGTGTAATAAGTCTATTTGTACTACAGTAGTGTAATAAGTCTATTTGTACTACAGTAGTGTAATAAGTCTATTTGTACTACAGTAGTGTAATAAGTCTATTTGTACTACAGTAGTGTAATAAGTCTATTTGTACTACAGTAGTGTAATAAGTCTATTTGTACTACAGTAGTGTAATAAGTCTATTTGTACTACAGTAGTGTAATAAGTCTATTTGTACTACAGTAGTGTAATAAGTCTATTTGTACTACAGTAGTGTAATAAGTCTATTTGTACTACAGTAGTGTAATAAGTCTATTTGTACTACAGTAGTGTAATAAGTCTATTTGTACTACAGTAGTGTAATAAGTCTATTTGTACTACAGTAGTGTAATAAGTCTATTAATTCCCTGCTCATGTAACACCCGATGGGTTCATCGATCCTGAACTTATCCAACTCACTTCGAGCGATTCTGGTCTAGCCGGATTACAAGAGCGAACAAAATGAGTGTAGTGGGAAGTGCACAATAATGTTGACCAACCTAAGCATCGCGTAAGCGGGGCCAATACAATATTTATCCAAAGTACATTAAGCAGAAATTTTGGCATGATGTCATGGAGGGTCACTTGGCAGAGTATAACAACAAACTTCAAACTTCTTACACTTGGAAAGAAAATAAGGAGGTTTGTTACTTTGCAATCTATGTAGTATAACATTCAATAACATCAAGGTCAGCGCCGCAACATTGTATAGGTTTTTACTACGTACGAATGGCAAAAGACTATGAACACAAGCTCAACTTTACCAAAAACTGTCTTTATCATCAGTATGAGGAGAAATACGGTTGGTCCTCGTAGTGCCACCACTGCCAACCATTTCTACGCGTTCGTGAAATCATCAAATAGAGTCTTCTGATGAACTTGAAGTACTTAGTTCTCGATAATGCAGGCATTCACAAGCGCCATAATCTCCAATTCAGAGCTTGTCTTCCTACTCTCCTTGCTTGAATGCAATTGAAGAATTTTGCGCCGTTTGTAAGTGCAAGGTCAAGAATCCTCAACCTGTATATCGCTACCCCAATATGTAAACTTCTGCTTATTCATATTCTCAGTCTATTGTGCCTTGGTCGGTCGCGACTACACTTGACCTGTGTTACTGGAGGCACGCACCCACACCCGCACGCGCACCCATTCGCACCATCATTCACAGAATTCAGTAGTATCTTAGAATCATTCGCAGTTTTTCTTGGTAGTTACGGCCACGCACTAAAATGAGTATGTATGGTGATTTAATTGAGGGAGTAGGCACACACACCCTCACCTACACTACTAAAAAATAAAAAGAAAAATAAAAATAAAAATAATTAGATTCATACTCAAAAGTATATAACCCCAACGAATAAACAGAAGCACCAATACTAAAGCTCAAAAGAATTATCATTCCTCTATTCTAGTATTACCAAATCTACAGTCACGACATTCAATATACTTCTATTATTATTGTGTCTTATCAATATACTTTTATTGATCTGTGTCTTATCAACTTCTATCATTATTGGATTGCTTTGCTAGTTGTTTTGCAATCCACGTCGGATGGCACATCGTAGGTGATTATTACTCCGATAGGGAATCTAACCAAAATAATAAGAAAATAATAATTGTTACTTTTTTATAATTGTTCAGTACTTTCAAAACTCTGTTTATTCGTTCATGGATGCTCGAAAGAGCCTGCAGGCATGCTGGAGAGTATGGCGTCAATCATTCTAATTGTTAAGAAAATATGCTACTCTACGACAAAAAAAAGATAAAGAGGAAAAAAGAAAAAAATAGAAAATAAAAAATAGATAAAAAAGGGGCGGTGGTTTAATTTTTCGTATTATCTTACAAAATTAGTTTGAAGAATTTTGATGACACCATTTGGCTTGAAAGACTGTGCAAAGGGGTACGAAACATTTTGAATTATTGGTTTGAATGGTTTTGTCGCGCTGGTTTGGACCATTTTGAAAAACACTGTAAATAATTCTCAGAAAAAATCATTAAATGAATTGAGCACGTTCAGCTATTTCAATTATTTCAATTATTGTTGGAAAAGTGTACTAAATCAATTAAAAATGGTATTTTGATTATTTACATACTCAAGTTACTCCTAATTTAACTAGAATTAATTTTAACTACACCTGCACAGTATCGCACTTTTAGTGAATTAAATTATTACCAACCAAAGTTACACATCACTTTAATACGAATACATTAAATTATTGAAGTAAAATGATTAAATAAACTTACCGAATCAAGAACATGTCTTAAGAGACCACCTGTCAGTTTTTGACAAAGGGGGTGCTGGCGGTGCTTAACGGTGACGGGGAGGACTTGGTGTGGCGTCTGCAAAATTGTTTTGGGGAGATGAACAATGTACCTTATTAATTGAAGTTTAGAGGGTATTGGAGACTTAGCTAAAACCGCAAAGAATACAGTACTAGTACTCTATCACTACTACTATCACTAGTACCTCATTTACTCAACACCAGAGACCTGTGCCAGTAACTAAAATAGTTACACCAAACTTCAACTAGCCTTTTACCTGCAACAACTTTAATATAGGCTCCAATTGTTCTCCTTAAGTGTCCTCTAAAGAACCCTCCAATTGTTCTCCTTAAGTGTCCTCTAAAGAACACTCCAATTGTTCTCCTTAAGTATCCTCTGAAGAACACTCCAATTGTCCTCGTTAACGTATTGTACAAGACAAAAGGCCCTGTATCTTTTTGCAACTCCTTGACACCTCTATCATACCATCGAGTTGATAGGCCAGAAATTTCAATGAACCTTCACCAACTTAAAGTCATTAAGTGTTTATGATTCATTGAAAATGTTGTTTTTATCTACACCCTTTGTCAGTCGGGTATTATTAGTCCAGCATACAGAAACTTTATCAGGCTGATAGTATCTCGGCTTCCCTTCAAAATTAATCTGGGATAATACGGTGTTAACAGCTCAAATATTTGCCGGTCAACACATTTTTCTCAAAGCTCTATTATCGAGAGATTCGCCAATGCCTCAGAAACTGATAAACTCATTAACCTAGTATCGGAGATTTTTCAAGTGAGTGGAGTTCTATGCTGATTTGTTTCAACATATTATATGACAAAGACAAGTACTATAAGCTCTTCCTTGCAAATATCCAGATGTCTGCTATTCTATTTATGAAGAACCAGCCATATATAAGGCCCAAGAGGGTCATCAAAAGAATATTTATGGTGGGCTGAAGGACATAAGGACTACTCGTTCAACTTATCATCATGATGGACTCCCTCATGCCTTCAACATTATCCTTACAATTCTAAAGGAGGATCCCTTTAAGGGACAACAGGAGAGTGGGAGCCCTATACCAGTGAGTACCCTCATCGGTAGAAGGAAGAGGTATTAACTGGTGAATTGTTATCTCATCATCCCATCAGGCCTATGATTATCACTTGTTCCACTAGCAAATGACTTCAACATATCTACCCCACGACTTCCTGGCCCCTATGTGCCACACCATGGAAAATTCTCGATTCATCAACAATTGAAAGGTCAATAAATTTGTCTACACCAGAGTGAACTTTAAGGGACTACAAATGTTAGACAAATTGTCTTCCTGCTGCAGAAACATCGGAAAAGTCCAACATATCAAGAGTCCTGCATACAGAGGTCATAACCCTACAATTTATATATTGGATATTTCTTGGACGTTATTGGCTTCCTGAAATGGCTCTTTTAGCGTGCATGCACTCTGCAGATGGATGACCAGCTTCGTTAGTCTAGACTAAACCCTTGCATCCTAAACTTAAGAATTGGTCCTGCACCCTAGGCGTGCGACATTTTTTTTATCTCCAATTCCCCCCTTTTAAATTACTGATAATGAAGCTACCCTACCAACTTAAACTGGTTTATCTTCAGGATCACTTCTTATTGGTATACATGAAGCCTGCATGAACTCAAATTTGATTATCACTGACATTAATGACTTTAAGATATATTTAGATGGTGTTCCATTGTTTATTTGGATGTTTTGGAGATTATACCATTTCCATAACTTATGATATTTCCACTGGTCGTCTATGCTTGCTGGCTTATGGTGTCTGATTTTAATTGCCTATGCTGACTGACTTTTTATTGAGGTTATCCATTGTTACTTGTTTCGATTGACTCCATTGTTACTCCTGAGAGTCCATTGATATGGTCCGTTTTCCTGTGGTTGTACTGGTCTGTGACCTGTACTGTCCTTTATTCTCATGGTTGATCGTATTAATCACACTACCTCAAAGTTACTTTTTCATATATAAACACCTTTATCACGGTGTTTTCTCATATCTACAGATATGAAACTATCTTTCTTAGTGGTTGCGTCCCTTAGCGTCTCCCATCACCGAACCCCATGTGGCCTTCCAAGTCAAGGTCAATGGCACAATGTTGCCTATTGGCATGAAGATTAATTCAGGCATAGGATATCTTGTGGTCAAGCTGAGCGAGAAGACTTCTTCGCCTAATTTATCTTTGATTCAGTGTCCCTCTACTTATGATATTAGTGAAGCAAAATACTTTGCCATTTACAGAGATTATTTAGTGTTTGGATCTGATATACCATCGTTTGAAATAATGGTTAACGATGCGAACAAGATCATCAATCTTAATCCTTATTTGTGTAAGAGACGGGAGAAGCCAGACGCTGAATATTTGATGGAAAATGATCACACTTCTGAAGATATGATATGTTTTCATGTGGACCTCTACTTGAAGACTACTACTTAAGTGACATAACTGTGTGACCGGCCAAGTCAATGTGGTATCTCTATTTTACAGTCAGCCAGTCATAATACTCTATATACAGTATTACTGGACTACTATGAGTGGTTCAAGACCTTTGATGTGATATGAATACTGATAGAAGATTAGTGGGTACTACTAGGGACTAGACATGAATGTTCAATATGGGCTTGTGATAAACTAGTTGAGATATGGACTGGACTGGACTGGACTGGACTTATGGACTACAGTAGCTACTGTAATAGATCCTAGTAGTCTAGACCGAATAGTTTCATCGACAATACATGAATATGAAAAAAGTAAAGGGCATAAGAGTTCGGGATGTACGGGTCTTTACTAGTAAATGAGCCTCTAAAATGTGGTTGGAATGCATGCATTAAATCCCTGGCATCGTCATGTTGCCCCAATACTGATATTCAGTAAAGTATGCAGTACACGTAATATCAAGTGATTAGAAACTAAAATATAATAAGCCAGTTTAGACAGTTGTCTATGATAATTCATCAAGAGTGTTAGGGATGTACTGGTCAGCCATATTCGGCACATGTTTTCAAGTGTTTAATATCGCGCATGTTTATGTTTACGTACCTGCAAATAAGCAAAGCGAAGAGTGAAACAAGAAACATTTCTTTACTAATAAATAGACAAGGACACTTCCAAATCTGAAACATTGTGAATTTAATCTGAAACATTGAATCTAATCTGAATCTAATCTGAAACATCCAGAATCTAATCTGAATCTAATCTGAAACATCCAGAATCTACTCTGAATCTAATCTGAATCTAATCTGAAACATCTCCTCAACATCCCTCAACATCTCCCCCAAATAATTTCCCTCATGTCTGAAACAAGCCGCCGACGCGTCTTAAGCGAAATATCTTCTCCTAAAACCCTCAACCAAAGCTCACTGAAACGCCGGCGCAATTCGCTTGGTTTTCAAATGGTCAAAATCGCGTCTTCTCCAAAATCAAAAATGAACCACCGAGGCCTGTTTATCCCTGTTCTAAAATCTGACTTTGAAAGGTCCCGAGGTATAAGTCAAAGGTTAAGTTTTGAGTCGTCTCCAGAAACAACGCCTAGATTAAGTGATTGTAATGAGATAAATGGATATACAAGTTCTTTGAAATCGGAATGCTTTAGAGGTGTTAATGGTGATTACTCTTTTGAGATAGGCCAGATAGGCCAGATTGGCCAGAAAGACCCTGAGAAAGACCCCCACATTCCCCAGAATGACCCCCACATTCCCCCTAATGTTCAAAAATATAAAAGGCTTTTGTCCATCAACAATAACCTTAACCTCAAAACTCGAATATCAAGCAAAAATGAAGCTACTCCCAAATACAAAGCCTTTTCTCCTACAATCTCTATCCATGAAAATGAAAATCAATATACCAAAGAATTGATTAAAGAGAATGAAAAGCTTGATTTGGAAATTGCCCAAGCTGAGGCCGCGTTAGCTGTGGTTGAGGAAGAAACTGTCCAATTCCGTCTCCTTTACAAGGCTCTAAAGACCGAGGTTCGTGAGCTTCAGAAAACTATTCTGGAGTCCGAAGGCCGCTTTGAATATCTCCTGAATCAAATCACAAAAAAAGTTGAGCGTGAGGAACATGATATCGACCAGAAACTTAAGAAAATTCGCCTGGAAAGAGATCATTTCTTACGCGAGTCCAAGTTCGAGGTGGAAAATGAAGTCAAAGCAAACCTAGAAAATGATGATACTGAGGTCTTGGATACCTTGCGCTCCTTGCAGGCTGACTTGGCTGCGGTTCACGCTGAACTAGATGCTTTTATGCTCGAAAAGGCCCAGAAAATAGCCTTGGAGACCCTGAATAATGAAGCTGAATTTGAAAAATTATCTCGTTTAGCCAAAAATGACCCTGCTCTTGATGAAAAACGTGCACACTTGGCCCTTCTTCGTGACAATCTTCTTCTGAAGACTGCTGACCTGGCCAAATTACTGGAAACACAAGAAACTATCGATCGAGATATCCAGAGCGCAGAAAAAGCTGTTGCTCACTGTTTAAAATTGTGCCAGGACTGTGATGCTGAAGAACTATCCTTACGGGCACGCATCTCCAGTGGAAGTCGGGCTTTGGATGACTTATTTACCCTACTGCGGTCTCTGGAGTCCCGGGCCCGCCAAGCCAAGGCGGAATTCTCCCTGGAAAATGAAAAATACCAGAAATACCTTTGCAACCGCCGCTTGCTTGAATTTCTGATCATGTCATATAAGCAGAAGTACGACATTTTGGTTATTCCTGAGCGCTTTTTGCCTGCATTTAGTGTGCTGGACTACACCACCGTTTCCATGGGTCAGACAAGCAGGGAATTTTCCAAGGTGGTGATTATTGGAAATGAGAACCCACTACTGGTGGATGAAGCTGAGGTTTCTGCGGAATGGCAGTTGTTGGTCCAGGAAAGAGCGCAGATTTCAAAGACGAACTCGGTCTTTTTCCGCTTTTTCGGGCATATGGCGGACCATAAGGCCATTTTCAAGGCTCTCCACCAGAATACTGACAAAGTCTACTTTCAAAGCGTGGGCATGGAAGATGGAAATCTTGTGGATTTACTAAGTGAAAATGGTGTTGAATTGGAAGCAGAAACGAACAGCGTGGTCAGCGAACAGAGGCTTATTGAAAGTGTGGAAGACTTGGAACGAGTACTCAGTCCATCTACACCGTCGTTCCAAATCTTCTCTGTGCCGAGTCAAGTGAAAGCCAGCAAAGTTTACATTGCCACAATTCCAGAGCAAGAACAAGCCAAGGGCTTACAACTCATGGGTATGTTGCGAGATGCCACGCAAAACAGCACCATTGTGAATGTATGTGATATGAGAGACTCTGAGGGAGAAGAGTTGAGTCTCCGAAATGCATGCAGTTTCTGTGACCTTGGTATAGAATAAAGGTTCTGGAATGCTCAATAAATGAAAGTTCATGGATTAGGATCAGCATCAGGATTTAAGTGGAAATCAAGTCATGAAGCATCCATTTAAGCTCATCTGCAGTCCCCATAGTATCATTCTTGTCAGTCTTATCCACATGGTCTAATTTTGGCAATTCTCGGTCCTGCTCATCATCATTTCTAAGAAGAACACTTGATAAACGTATCTTTGGACCGCAAGGCTCAATCATATGCGGAAACATCTCAAAGGTATTATACAAGTCCTCCACGCTAAGCACCACATTCAGGTCAGACATGCGCCTCTTATCCAGTAGCAGAGCTTGGGATGGCTTGGTGTTCCCATGGAGGTAACCGGCTTGTAGAAAAGCGTTGCTGGCATACTTATTCTCGCGGTAACGTACAATATCGATGGCCAGCTCCAAAATGTTTTTAAGGTGAGCCTCCAAGCCAAGCGAAATGATTTCAAGCGTCTTCAGGCTCAAGCCACCCACTAAACCATGCTCTCGCATAGTCATGAGAACCCTGCGCAGAAGGGTATCCAAATCAGGCAACTCATAGCAAGAGCTGGCCACAGGCGTATTGATACCATTAACAACATCCTGTTGCCACGATACTAAGTTGTTGACCTGAAGCTGTTGTTGTTCTTTATCCAGAATCATAGGGATTTTAGGCAAAAGTGCCTGTCTTGTGAGGGTAATGAAAGCCGAGAGTTTATTTTTCTTACCAGCTTCTTTGGTGATCAGGCGAATACGGCGTCTTTCCTTAAGAGGCAAGCCCATAATGTTTGATTTGAATTTCTCATATTGTGAGCTCTTGACATTGTTCTTAGCGCCAGTCTTCAGGCCGGATTTACTCCAGAACATGGCTATTTCATTCAGAAACTCACCCGAGTCTCCAGGTACCGCCAGATTAGCCAAGTTTAGTAGGAGGAGTTTATTGTGGTACTTGACGAGGTCTTTTGAGTGAAGAAAAGGCATAATGATTTTAATCAATTCGGGTCTGGAGAGTTTACCCACGAGGAAGAGAGTAAGAGACTCATGATACTTTTCCCAATCTGCACCTAATTCTGTTTGGAAGTCACGGATCAATTTTTCTAGTTGAGCCCTTTTATTTGGTTGTACAAGGGGCAGAGACATGGACAAAAGAGTACGATGCAGGATCTATAAATAAATGTATTGGTTTGATGTGTTGGGGTTTGTTGGAAAGCTTTTTTTTGGATGTATTGGGGTTTGTTGGAAGGGTTTTGGTTGGATGTATTAGGGTGTCCTGGAAGGCTTTTGGTTGGTGTTGATATCTTTATTTCTATCGCACTTGAACATCCGCTTATATGCAGGCCTTGTGCGATGATATCATCAATTTGAAATGATAGGATTAGTGAGATTTGATATAAATAACTTTACGTGGTAGAAAATACTACTCTACTCTTCCTCTATAATTAACTCTATAATTAACTCTTTTTGTGTGGAGAAATAGCCACATAATATGTTGAAATAATACCATAATAGCGTGTGCAGTACACTATCAAGCAAGCTAAAGCTCTAAGTTATTTCCTAATTCAAGTTATTATCTTCAAAAGGTAACTGGTAAACAGTCAGTTTAAAAAGGCCTCATACTTATAATTTAACCAACCAAATAAATAGATAGCTGGGATGTCCTCTACACAGACCCACCAGAAAGCTTCTTGTATACTAGTAAGATGTACTAAACGGAGAAAACGTCTTGAAAAAGTCTACGACTTTATTGGGACCTGCATATAGACGTCGATATTGGAAGCCGACCGGATTTCACCTTCTCAACACATCTAAAAGTACACCCACCAAAAAATTGTAAATGTAACGAATCCATAGTAATGTCCGGAATTGTAGTATTCCAAAAATACTCTTTTTACTTAGGCCACTTTGAAAAAGTGTTGCTTGCGTTGGGGGCCTTTTTCTACTGACGTAGCATGGTGTACGGGTGTGTGCGGCCAATTCCGGGGTTTCCAATTTACACCAAAAAGTTTGGTATGCGCACACTATGCTAAGGTGTAATGGTCTTATTTGAAGTTATTGTCCTGTAAGGTAATAAGTGGTAATTACTCAATTATAAGCCACCTCTAATAATATATGCGAACGTATCCTACACTACATCACTATTACTCTCTTAACTGGGAGATATTGATGTGTCTCCATACTTACTACTTGGCCATGTACCAAATGGAGACGACCTTTGCCTCTTTACATTTTGACGGACTGCATATAACACCATACTTGGTTTTTATATTTTAAAAACTAAAGATACTACTCAATTTAGAGTTGATGGTTGAAGGTTAGTTGTGTGCGACTTCACATGGAGAGAGGGTTCAATTTTGGGTACTGGAACTCGCACTAATTAAAAGCGGTCTGCTCTCGTTCCATCTTAGAGTCTATCTTAGGTCTATCTTAGGGATTATCTTAGGGTCTATCTTAGGTTTATCTTAGGGATTATCTTAGGGTCTTTCTTAGGTTTATCTTAGGGATTATCTTAGGGATTATCTTAGGGTTTATCTTAGGGATGTACAGGTTTTCGAGGGATGTACAGGTTTATCTTAGGGATGTACAGGTTTATCTTAGGGATTATCTTAGGGTCTTTCTTAGGTTTATCTTAGGGATGTACAGGTTTTTGAGGGATGTACAGGTTTATCTTAGGGATGTACAGGTGTATCTTAGGGATTATCTTAGGGTCTTTCTTAGGTTTATCTTAGGGATTATCTTAGGGATTATCTTAGGGTTTATCTTAGAGTCCATTTTACTGGGCCTATCAGAGTCTATCTCAGAGTCCACTTTATGGCCTTTTCAGAGTATTTCCATTCAAGTACTGAAAGACAGATTACTCTGTCATGGATAAATATTTAATATATGAACCTGTAATGTTCGTCCAAGAAAGTGTGTAGTAGGGTGAGGTAGGTGGAGGGAGATTGGTGACTGGGGGTCATTGAGTACTGTGACGGATTTGCCTTGACCCTAACAAGTGTACAACTGCTCTTGAGCCATTCGCTACCACCGGATTTACAACGAGGCAACAAGCCGCAAAAGTGTAAACTGAATCGAAATAGTGGATGAACGAATAAACAAGTAAGGAATATTATCGAAGATCTAAATAATATTAGAGTAGTAGAGTAGAGTAGTAGTAGTAGAGTAGAGTAGTAGTAGAGTAGTACTAGTACTAGTAGTAGAGTAGTACTAGTACTAGTAGTAGAGTAGTAGTAGAGTAGTACTAGTACTAGTAGTAGAGTAGTAGTAGAGTAGTAGAGTAGAGTAGAGTAGTAGAGTAGAGTAGAGTAGTAGTAGTAGAGTAGTAGTAGAGTAGTACTAGTACTAGTAGTAGAGTAGTAGTAGAGTAGTACTAGTACTAGTAGTAGAGTAGTAGTAGAGTAGTAGAGTAGAGTAGAGTAGTAGAGTAGAGTAGAGTAGTAGTAGTAGAGTAGTAGTAGAGTAGTACTAGTACTAGTAGTAGAGTAGTAGTAGAGTAGTACTAGTACTAGTAGTAGAGTAGTAGTAGAGTAGTAGAGTAGAGTAGAGTAGTAGAGTAGAGTAGAGTAGTAGTAGTAGAGTAGTAGTAGAGTAGTACTAGTACTAGTAGTAGAGTAGTAGTAGAGTAGTACTAGTACTAGTAGTAGAGTAGTAGTAGAGTAGTAGAGTAGAGTAGAGTAGTAGAGTAGAGTAGAGTAGTAGTAGTAGAGTAGTAGTAGAGTAGTACTAGTACTAGTAGTAGAGTAGTAGTAGAGTAGTACTAGTACTAGTAGTAGAGTAGTAGTAGAGTAGTAGAGTAGAGTAGAGTAGTAGTGGTACTAGTACTAGTAGAAGTAGTAATACTAGTAGAAGTTCTTCAGAGTACTAGTTCTTCTTGAGTTCTTCAGAGTAGTTCTTGACCTCCTTGTAGTTCTTGACTTCTTCACTACATTGACTAGTGCTCGCGACCGACTGGGTCTTACTCAAGCGCTCGCACTCATCCCCATTCGCACTATTCGCAGTATCCAGTAGTATCCATTCGCAGTTTTCTACACGCACTTTTTCTTGGCTGTTAGCACACGCACTAAAATGAGTATCTGTAAAATGGTGATTATTGAGGGTGTTGGGAGTTGGAGATACGCACTCACACACTCCACACTCCTCACTAACTACTACTAACTCACTACTAATACTAAATAATATTACATTCTTTATATCGTTGATACTTTTTCACCTTTTTATTCGTTCATCAATCCTATTTGAAATGACATTAGACTTGGTATGTAGGTTATATTGTGAGTGTAGGTTATATTGTGAGTGTAGGTTATATTGTGTGTACTCCTGCTTGCTATGGTCAATCAAAATTCCCGCCTGCTTTGTCAGGTCTATAAGATTCCGTGTGTCATTGGTGATTTACTCCCATGGTAGTGCGGTCCATGGTGACTACCTATACTAGTCTATAGTCAGTAGAGTAGTAGAGTACAGTACAGACTACTTCCATATAAAGTACTCGCACTCAAACCACTTCATTGACTAAGGCATATCAATCTATCCCTTATACATAAACGGAATTGTATAAGCCGCTTGTATGCATACCAGCCGAAACACCCGTACACCAATCTACAAAAATATATAGGCTTGTAGTTAATAAATTAGCAAAAAAACATACCCACAGTCATTGTGTCTTCCTGCTCATTATCTGGAACCAATCCATCCGAGATTGGGTTTCCCCAAAAGCTATATGACACTTAAAATGAAATTCGCGGAAAATGTGAGAGTATGCTAAAAGAAGGAACCAATAGGGTCATATATGTAACGGGCTCCTCTTGTCAAGTTTATTCTCAGGACATAACATCATTATACAGATACCAAGGTTAAGGTTCTGACGTGATCAGCAATGGCTCTGTAGGCAGTATCAATACCGTTGAAAACCATTTTGGGGTTAAGGTCTGAACACCGGTGATCATTGATTTTCTCAAAGATAGGAGTGACGTCAGTATGGTATTGGCAACGAGTAGGAGTACTAGCTACCAGTAGGACTAGCTACCAGTGGGACTAGCTACCAGTAGGAGTAGCTACCATTAGGAGTAGCTACCAGTAGGACTAGCTACCAGTAGGAGTAGCTACCAGTAGGAGTAGCTACCAGTAGGACTAGCTACCAGAAGGACTAGCTACCAGAAGGACTAGCTACCAGTAGGAGTAGCTACCAGTAGGAGTAGCTACCAGTAGGACTAGCTACCAGTAGGACTAGCTACCAGTAGGAGTAGCTACCAGTAGGACTAGCTACCAGTAGGACTAGCTACCAGTAGGACTAGCTACCAGTAGGAGTAGCTACCAGTAGGACTAGCTACCATTAGGACTAGCTACCAGTAGGACTAGCTACCAGTAGGACTAGCTACCAGTAGGACTAGCTACCAGTAGGACTAGCTACCAGTAGGACTAGCTACCAGTACCACTATAGACCACCACTACAGGCCAGTGTTGCGTGTCTTGAGCGAAATTCATACCTGATCTTCCTGAATTGGTCAAAACTGTTCTGGTTCACTTTCTGAAAGACAAAACGCTAACAAACTTGAAGTTTCGTTTTTTCAAGTTCATATGGATTTCACAACCTCCAATGTCGGATACTTGGTGGTGGCCCCACTGCTTGTATAGGATAACGACTCTTTGAAGGGTTGGAGAGACTAGCTTTTAAAGCCAACAACAGAAATTTCCATTCTGATTTCAAGATGGATTATAAAAAAACAAGCTTGAAAGTATTCAAATCATTACAGGAATTGATTCTTTTATCAAATACTAACGTTAAAATGTATAGTGCAAAATGGTGGGAACCAGTCATTTATATATGTCGCACTGTGTTTGGAGGTGGCTGCAAAACCTGAAACAAGGCGCTCGCAAAAAAATATAAAAACCAACGTCGCCGTAAGAATATAAAGGGCAGTTCTCGCTAATTTTTTTCTTGTTGTAGTAGAGTAGTAGAGTACAGTAGTAGCTCTTCTTGTACCAGCTCTTATAGATTGTCACTACAATATTGATCCATGACTACTTGATTCACTACTAGCATACCCTCCCCCGTCACCCTCGCCATTACACTTGTCTTGGGTAGTACACACGCACTAAAAATGAGTATGTAAATTGGGGATTTAATTGAGGGAGTTGATGGAGTACGCAGTGACTGAAAGGACTACTAAATAATAATAGTAGTGGTCTCTACTTACACTATATTCTAACCTACCTCAACTTCAGTCTTTCGCGACTACACTCCACCTGGAGTCTTGACTAGAGCGCTCGCAGTCAGTCCACTACCATTCGCAGTCTTGTACACGCACTTTGTCTTTGTTCTGATACCTCACTGAGAGAATAAATAGGTTCCTGGAGGGGTGGAACCTTATCAAGGATCTATCCCTCATAGGGAACGGTCAGCATAGGATTAAATCTGTTTACCTTTTCGTAAAACTCCTTCGAGGAGATCCCTTGAGAGAGTTCTATGAGTGACATTCTGTAACGTAATGTATTCAATATCTAGTCTGTTGAAGAGAAGGTAGAATAGAGGTCCTTAGAGAGAAAGAATATTATATATTCTTTCTTCTCACATATAAAGGAAGAGGTCGTGCAAGTTCAATAAAACTGTAAAACAGGGTAATGCGGTTTAGGACAGCAGTCCAGGGAAATTAGGGCTTGAGCCCTAAGGGCATCCCTAATGCAATAGAACCTTAAGTGCAGGGCACTTAGGTATATTTACTGCATATGCTCCTCATATCACAACAGTCTTGGCCAGTTACACCGCGCATGCTCCTCATATCACAACAGTCTTGGCCAGTTACACCGCGCACATGCACTAGAGTCTCTGTAAAATGGTGATGTATTTGAGGGAGTAGTATTAGTCTCACACTCACTACTAAATAATATAATATAATTGTTCACTACTTTCAACTCTCTATTCATTGATGGATTCTCAGAAAATGAAATCCTTCAGTCTCATAGAAAAGCAGGAAACATCGGACGCCGTTTTATCCGGCGTTCTGGAACTTAATAGAAGCTTCAGTCGACATTGCGCCTCATCTCCTTGGCATCGCGCGTGTTAGGTGATTTTTCCCATGAGTAGTGGATACCCATGATGGTAGTTCTTTTTTCTGTACTTCTTCAGAGTAGTAATATTAGTTTTTGTATTTCTTGATCTTTTCTGTTGATATTCTTGATCTTTTCTGTTGATATTCTTGATCTTTTTCTTCTTCTTTTTCTTCTTCTTTTTTAGTTGTAGAGTAGTAGTAGTTGTTATTTTACTACTTCAAAGTTGTAGAAGACTAGAGATTACTTGTACTCTATAGACTACTAAACTACTTAGGTTGACACTGGCTCAGCCTTTAGTATTATCACTATGAGTAGTAGTACTAGTAGAGTAGTAGTAGCTCATCCTAAGTTCATAAACAAATTGCATCATTGAAACACCTATGCAAGGGTTTCTGTGACTGCTTTGAAATCTGTCTTGTATATCTACTGTTATGTATTTACCCATGACTTCTATGGATGGTAAGAACAAGTCTACTACTATACCAACTTCACTCCAAAGAATTAAAAATCTGTGATGTTCTTGTAGTTGTTGTTATTGTAGTAGTAGCCATTCCTTACTCACAAATTGTTTTGATAGGGAATCTGGAGTTAGAGTGTATACAGTAGTATAGTACTAGTACTAATAGTCAGTAGTAGTTGCAGTAGTAGTTCTTGTTCTTGTTAGCTCCTTGTTAGCTCCTTGTAAGCTCCTTGTTAGCTCCTTGTTAGCTCCTTGTTAGCTCCTTGT